>SJOL01005677.1:229878-277328 GCA_004794785.1 Opisthorchis felineus
TATATATACTGTTACGTAGGTAAGCACAAATTTAGACAGAGGGCTCAGCTGGCAAATAAATTGTGTTCCCCTTACATTTCATATGTTTGCTTCTGTGGCATTCGTTGTTGTTACGCAAATCTTGAAATAATTCTTCAAATGTGTCGAACTCGTATCCCTTCCCTGATATTTAATGATATGTTCACATCATTCGCATCTCCGACTTCTGGCATCAGCAGCAAAAATCGATTTCCGATGGATTGCGATTTATTTTTGAGCTTGAAAAAAATTAAGAAACGCGTATATATCTACCTGTTCCTCATTAGTGACGTCCAAAAATTGACAAGTTGAGTGAGCTACGCCATCTTGCCTAGATTCCTACGGAAAGCGTCGCTTAAAGACGCGGTAACGATGGTGCTGTAATGAAGGTGACTGCACATAAAATGAATAGAATGAATGACATTTGCTCATTCGTTCTTAGAAGACATCTTCACTTAGCCTGGAATATTCACGTATACGACAATCTAAACAGTCCGCTTTTTGTGTCACTATGGAGGCATAAACTAAACTTCTGCCAAAAGAGGTCCAATTATTAATGTACCAAATGCATCATGTCATCTACTTCTTGTTACACCAGCTGAAACACAGCAGCCTGCGTGCGCTAACCACTTCCGGTCCCGTCAGAAGTATAGGAAGCCAACTTGGACCACGTGGCATAAAGAGCAAATAGTCCTTCGTCAGTGCCATCAGTTTCAGAAAGTACGCATGTGAACATTTTAGACAAAGAGACCTGCAGAAAGTTGAGCATTAGCGTTACGGAAAACGAACAATCATGGCGTGTAAACAGGCGCGCACTGCGCAGTCTGAAATGATATTCATAGCACTCTGCAGTGGAATTTGTGCATAGTTTGGGGACCTCTCTAACCCGAACAAATGACATTAGATGCTCTTTCGTCAGACCAGTAACCTTCATGGAGATAGGTGTGTACTGCTGATGGTAAAACTTGCCGCCAGCTGGTGAACAGAATAGTAAACACAACCACGTGCAGATGAGGCTCGCAAGGTATCATATCAAAATAGCGTTTGCTCAAAATTAATAACACGAAACATAATGAACGTATATGTAAACCACCGCATGTCACAATTTCTCGAAAGCAGTTTAGGAAACAATCGTTACTATCTTCTTCTGTTAGTTTATGCAAGACTGATGGGTAAACAGTAGTTTTTCTGTGAGTTCATTTTGTCGAATAAACAGAAAATTTACCACAATAAATAGCAAGATAAGCAATGATATCATACCAGTCATGCTAAAAAGTAAGCCCTTTGTTCTGAAGGCATTATCTGTAGCATGATGAAAATGTGTCACTTTTCCACAACCGAACGTTTCTATCCAACATTTTTTGAGTTTGGCCCATGGCGCAACCATTTTTCTCTATCGAACTACCACGAAAACGCCTCCTATTCCAAACCTTCTCTGTTCTATGAACTGATCGGCATACCATGATTATAACGATTCACGTTTGACTGTCCTACTGTGCATTCGAAAAGTGCAAGAGCCGTTAGCGCGACGTATAGCCCTACACCAAGACCGCTCAGCTTTTTACCAGACAAGTCACCTTGGTCTTCTTTTTCATGTAAGCAACATGTCCGAACTGCTGTTTGGTTGTTGCGGATGGGAAAAAAAAGCCAGCTAGGAATGGATGTATGCAGTTGTGACAGATTTGCAAGGTTGACTCACATAAAATAATAATAATAATAAAATAAATCAGTGGTGGGTAGCGAGTGAGGTCAAGCATGAGCATATTTTGTTTGGGTGGAAGATCAGGGCAGATGCAAATAACGACATGCACAAATGCGCCATGAGTCACTGTGAGTAGCCCCAACCCAACAATCAAATCCTGAGACACAAACTGACCTCGTAAGTATGGATACATTAGAATATATGCGGCTACTTCATACGCCGGAGGAAACTTGCGATCTGAAATAGAGATTTCCGTGACATGCAAGATTTTTAGATGACAATGTGGTTCGTTTATTCTAGGGGACACAGATTTTATAAAACGTTGACTAGGTATTCGTATGGCTATTTAGGAATCGTGCAAGCGTTTCTGTTGCCCAATGAAAGTCTGTTTCGGTTCTAGCTTTCCGGACTTGCAGAAACATTTAGGAAACAGTCAAATGTCCACTGTACAACCAGAGGAGTTGATTAGAACCCAAAAAAGATATCTACTAGTTGACAAAAAAGGATATCAAAAGGCATAGAGTAATGTCCGCTACAGACAGTAAGCCCGAAATTACATGACTATCCATGCTTCTACCAACAGAAATTCCATGGATTTCCTCACATAAGTGCGCTAGAGTGCAACAGTGTGGTGTGTGATTTAAGAACTTTCTAGTACTCTGCTGTCAAACCGTTGTGTCTATCGAGCTATTACAACAGTTGTGAATAGTTGTTTTCAAGAAAATTGCACATTTGGATTTGTGAACTGCTGAATTGGTTCATTTGGAAACTCCTGATCAATAATACCGCGGTCAGTCCCGACCGCAGAACAGCGCAGCTTGAATTTTTTACAGATCGTAGCCTGCGACTAAGTCTGTCGACCAAACAATCCGGTCAAGCCTGGAAGACTTTAT
Source organism: Opisthorchis felineus (assembly GCA_004794785.1). NCBI lineage: Eukaryota > Metazoa > Platyhelminthes > Trematoda > Opisthorchiida > Opisthorchiidae > Opisthorchis > Opisthorchis felineus. The sequence continues at coordinate 232,492 of SJOL01005677.1, forward strand.
TGCCTTCTTATTTTGAACATGCTCTTTTATGATCAGTGCCTATGTATATAGCGAACAACCAATGCTTCTAGTTACCATCTCCGAGTATTCTGTTGCGATACGCAAATCGTACAATCCGGTACCAGTTTAGCCTGATTTCCGGAGCATCAACTGCTTCTGTCTACAACCAAATTATTAGGGGTCATCAGAAACGGGGCCCCAGAATTTACACAAATCTCCCGTAAAATGTACAAGGGAAAGAGGGAAAAACTAACTAGGTCATCCTAACGTACTGCCCATAGAAAGAATATGACATGATAAAATCTGGTAATTTCGCCGCCGAACTTGATTGTAATGGCTTCGGTGTTTTCCAAGAGTGCATGGATTACATTCAGCCAACGATTCTACAGTCCTATGACACAACAGCCATCCAGCTCTTTCTGGAACTAGATGCTTCTTCATTTTTCATACACTGGGCTTCCAAACTCATCTCAGGGAATCTCAGTGACACTGTCTTTATCTTTGCCATTTCATCGACTTAGTGGTTTTTTGGGGGCTAAACAATTCCAGCCTAGGAGGTTACGGTCGCTACTTGACATTTTTATAGTACCCCAATTCTCTACTTGTTAATGGCGGTCAGATGCATTGTTCGCCATTCAAAGTCCCAAAATAACTCCTTCGTTCACGAGGATGACACGTGATATGAACCCTACGTGACCCTTACTGAGGAAGTTAGACATGTGCATTAAATTTTATCTATGCGACGGACGTTGTCTCAATTAGTCGGTCTGCTTTGAGTTTAAAACTGGAAATTCCAGGTATCGTCTTTATTGTCCATCGTTTTCAAGTGCACTAGCCAAATGACCTGTTTAGTGTATGACGTGGCCTTGTACGTTCCCGCGATCAGCGAGTGTTATCAAAACAAAGGGCCTACCTAATTGCAACTCTTGCTATTTTGACTAAATTATTAAGGGAAGTCTTTCAAAGTGGCTGCAAAATGTTTCCTACCAATTAGAAAACTATGTGAGACAATACCGCATTCACCCTATGTGTCTCTGGGAATGCGCGAAAATCAGTACCGTAAAGCAAAATAGCAGTAAGGTGTAAAACAACAGCGGACTGGGCGGCTACTGTTGAGCATGGAATCGGGTAAAAACAAGGTTGTGATTTTAGGGGTGTTTTGCCGCCCACATTACTTCAGTCACCAACAACCGCCTGCTTGGCTTTATGAGAAATGGAAAGGCCCAGCCACCAGGGGACTCGTCTGACGGTCAAAGTGCTCTTTGGCTGGATAGGAGAGTTGGGTATAATGCTGATACTTTTGTGAAACGTTTGTTCATTTCAAGTCGCTTTTTACTCCGCCGAACTTTCTCCAAACATAAAAACTAGTTTAACATATAAAATTCCAAACTCCTTTTTACATATTAGGACGGCAACGAAGTTGATCAACCAGTTGATCAATCAATCAATCGAAAGACTAAATTTTCTTGGGTACAAATTATTCTGTTTTCCTTGTTTCTTCTTTCAGAACATGGAAGTGAGGAGTTCAACCAATTCATCAAGCTTCTTGGCGACCGAATAAATCTCAAATCCTGGGATAGATTTAAAGGAGGCTTAGATACGAAAAGTGGGTTACTATTTGAATTATTATTTTTCTGAAAAAGAAGCTGTCAGCCCAGTTTAACTTCAACTACTGAAACGATTAATGCCTCACTTCACGCGATAAATTCATTTGGATGAGCTTCGAATAGCCATCTTATCTTTGTTAGGTAAGTTGACTGCATTCTTGAGCTTGAGGCTGTCGCGGACCCATGTGAGAGCCAGGAGATGAAATCCGAAAGTAATTCGGATATGAGTGACGGTAGCTTGACATCTACGTTAAGTTTGTGAGATAGGGTTTAGGTTGAATTGACGGTGAGCGTCCTTGTGTGCTGATAGCATATGGTTATCGGTTTACAGGCAAACGGCCTTCGCGAACACGATATGATAAATTTTGATTGAATACACACTGCTGTCGCCTGAACAGCCGTCTGGCACATGTCCTCGTACAATTATCTCCACTGTTCTGCACCAAAAGCAGATTACTGGGATAAAAGTTTGCGCTGATTATGAGTCATCATGCGTCAAAATTTGTAACATCAGCGACCTCTATGAAGTCTCCTCAGAAAACAGAACACCTCACAACTTGTATGCACAAGTTTCATACAAGTTGTTACTCAAGCAGCCAGTCACCAAACGATAACGTGATGTGAATTGCGTGACTGAGGAGTCAGTGACGCTGCATCCTGTCTGATTGCACGTTAATCACACTCCTAAGCAAGTCTTCCATGTCGAACAGTATAGTCCTCTAGCACTGGCCGAGAGTTTAAGAGTTCAACTTTCCGTAGAGCTTTGTGAGATGTGTACTCTCAATAATTATCAACAAGGATAAACTACATTTTTAGCATGGACTGATTTCGTTTGAAGGCCTCTTGACATTTCAAAATCTCTCCATACTACAATTAGACCACAAAGAGCTTATAGCATTGGTTGACCTTAATTAAAAATCCGGAAATCCGGTATGTAAAGCACTTTAAAATACTGTTTCAGTGGAATGTAAACTTTGTTTTGCAATTATTCCTTACATTTGTTGTTTACAAGCGACAGGTCCAGCTGGTACTTGGTGAAATAACGCTAACGCTAAATTATTTAGCCAATAGAGTTTATGATTGTGCTGTACGTAGTTTTCACCCACCACCTTGTCAAAATTGTTTATGGGTAATTCTTGTGTAAATGCGAATATACAACTCCTTTTGAATGATTACTATGTCTTCCTTCCATGCTTTTCACATTCCTTAGGTAACACAACTGGAATCGATTCTGTGTACACTGTATACGAAGGACACGAAATTATGTTCCATGTGTCTACACTATTACCCTTTTCTACAGAAAACAGACAGCAAGTATGTATATTGCGTTCAGCATTTACACTAAGTTGGTCATGGTGAATCAGTTTAACATCCAGTCCCATGTCATTATCCAGATGGGTTTCACTGCACTGTACTTGGAGAATGAACGCCCACGCAATATATTGTTTGGTCCGTGATCTATTTCGCAAACTTTGCTTCTGTTGAACTTGATTCAGTAATTTGGCTACCAAGTGGGCTCAACTAGTGAAATTCTCCGATCATCTTCTACTAACTCTTAGCCCCGAAGAAAAAGGGACATGTATACAGTACTGCTATAAGCATACACCAGTCAGTGAAAATTATGAAACCGAAATTATACATCAAACTTGTTTGTTCAACTTCAAACTTTCAACCAGCTTAAATTGGTAACCAAGCGATTTCTCGTGATACAAAACGGCTGTGGCGACCAATATGTTGGATGCCAATCCAATAAGCATTGTAAACCAGTGTTTACCGAGAAATTATTAGCTTTGCCTGTGACAAGATCGCAGGGAAGAGGCCATGACCTGGCAAAACGAAATGAGGGCGTCGTTCATCGATGTCATCTGTAAGAACCGCGTACTTGACGTACAGTGGTTGTAGCTGCCACAGTTTAGTTCACCGATGATCTGGCGAGGTGGGGGAGGTAGCAGCGCATTGGAGGCGGGAGCTGATAAATTGGTTCGCAAATACAGCACTGTCAGTGGACTGATAAGTGGGGGAATTGGGAAGGGAGCTATGCATTGAAGGCAATACCTTGGATGTACGAGCGCCATTGAGGGCGCGATTGGGCCATGTCTGACAATGTCTCTAACTATTGATGTGGCAATGAGAGAGTCATGGTAATGGGAACATGATGGCATTGAGGGCAGTTGTGGTCAAATCGAACGCCGCATGATCTCGTCAGTCTGACAAGTTCACATTTTGATAAGGGTTCGGCACAAGACAACAGGCAATATTCTGGCTGGTTGAGTTCGCACGTTTGACAGAAACAGGTGACCGAAATAACGACGCCGTAAATACAACTGAGTAATAATAATCGAAAAATTTTTGAAAATAAGCGATCCTTGCTGAATAGTGATGAAGCTTTTCAAGTTCTAGGCTAGGTCGGAATTTCGGTACTTTTATCTTAAAGAGAACTGGACGCACTTTTACTACTGAATTAAGAATATCCTCATTGTGTGCTGGCTCATCGAACAAAACACAAAATTTCTCAACTGTTTTAGCACCTATTGTCACCGTACGACGAAACTGTCCCGTCAAACTGGTTAAGTGGCCTTTTAATGATTGATCAATCCCCATGCTATAGTATGTGGAAGTTTTTTACCGTTTAATACTGTGACAATTCAATGTTCATTGCTAGAAAGCATATATGGACTAGTTGGTCTCAAGGTAGATTGTTAGGTTGCCTGTCAGCGGGCTTAGCGAACCACTTGTGTTCATTTAACAATAGGCCAAGCATTGTGAACGTTTAGATAACTGAAGCACACGAGGAACATTGCAGAGGTAGACCTCAAAAAGAAAATATTAGTTGCATAATATAGACCACAGTAAGCCTACTGGAGGTCTCAGAACACCTAGCCGTCCACTAGACACATGCCCAGCCAGCTAAGAACCGGACGAAGTTTGTCCCTCGTCGTACTCGTAATTCACATGCAGTTCACCCAACTGTGAATAGAGAATTACCAACTGCTCTGCCAATACCAATGACTAGTTTATGTTGATTACTATTTTTTCCAGATTGAGCGCAAGAGGCACGTTGGTAATGATATCGTCAATATTATATTTGTTGACGGAATTGAACCAGACGCACAACCTTCTTGGATGCCATCCATGATGAAAACGCACTTTACGCGTATCCTTTACAGAATTTATTCTTGGTATGATATGTATGCATATATCCACACATATGGAAACCTATGCGCAGTAACCCTTAATCTAACTTTCTTAGACACGAATTGGCAAAAGAGACTTATATCTCAGTCATCTCCATATCATACTGGAACTTAGATTTAACTTAACGACAGATCTAAAATGAACTAAATCGTTCAATCCGAAAACATCCATCAGAATCTTAATTCAGCTGCTACATCCGTAGAACTAGACCGAATGAACTTCATCATTCATCAATACACAAGATTCTTCGGGAAAACTCAAAGATTTCATTGTTTTTAGCTTAAACTAAGTATAAGCTCGAAGGTAGTGCTGGGCTCTACTCACCCAAAGACATGATGAAATTTAACAACTATTCCCTTGACACTTATCCTAAACTAGACATATTTGCGATTGTCACCTATTGTAAAAAGTCATCAACATATCGGTAAGTCACGACAAATGTTCAACCTAACGTTGTCATGTTAGGCTAAATGTTTTCGCAGAAGAATCCGTTCCCATTTTCGGCCCACCACTTCCCAGTCCGCCAGAATTCACTAATCCTCAAGAATTCAGAGAATTCCTTCTGGTCAAATGTGAGTCTCCCAAAACCTCATATCTCCTTAAAACTACCCGAGATTTTGTGACAATCCATGGGCTAATTAATTTTTGCCCGAATTGTCCACTTTTTCGTTGCGTATTACATGATCGAGAAAAAAAACGTAGGTGAAAACAGTGTTGTCCATGTCATTATCGCTTAATTTGTGCAGCCTGTTTGTAAATGTGGATTAGTAAACTTTCTCGCTGATGGTGTTCTGAAAACTTGTCATTCTTAAACATCTAATTTTCCATCTACTTGTCCAACTTATTCAATAGTAGTGAAATCGCGTGAATTGTGCGTTGTGTTCGTTTGGCTTAAGGTACCACTGATGCAGTTGAGTGCAGAGTTTTTCTGCTCAAAGTTTCAACCACCGTAGGTCCGCCTCCTCAGGTGTCAAATAATTGGAATCCCGTTGCAACAGGAAAAAGCTGAGTGACATTTACCAAAGTTAGGTCAAGATTAAAAATATTACTCGATGGGTCAAGGGGGCAGTAACACCTGTGGGTTAAGACTGTAATCATTTATTATGCCATCGAATTAAATCCTACGTCCTGGACACACAGTGGCTAAGGTGTGACCATCTTTCAGACTAAAGCAGGTGAGTTGCGTGCACCACTAGATCTTTCGCACAGCGCCACCTAGTTTGCTCTGTGGGGATGTTTCAAACGGAATGCATATAGTCAAAAAATACTGTGGTTCCCCACTAATGCGGGCAGATAAATGGCTGCTTCTACTCAGCCCCTAGTAATGAAAGGATATTTGCAGCGTAGTGCGCGCAAACACGTTTGTTAAGTTGTCCCCATCTTGTTTTTCTAACAAAGTGTACGCACGCCACAGTCTTACAACCAGGATTATTGGAGGGTTTGGGGTGTATCGGGTGTCTTCTAGTGGTGTTCACAACATTGAAAACCATGAATGCCACAAGTCCCGCTAACACCACCCGAAGTCGTTCGGCTGTTTTTCAGCCGCAGGGGATCTCACCAGTTCACAAGACGGTTTGTAATTTGTTTTTTTTTCATTCTTGATGAAATTCCTACACGATGGAAGTTATGTCTTAAAACATCACCGGTGATATTACTCACCTTCGCCATGAAGGTCTCATCAGAATATATCTTGCTAGCTACGTCCAGCAGAATATGTACTATATTTTGTGTTGGTGTACAAATCATGCCATAAAAACTATTCAGAATGTTATTGTAACAATTCCTCGCAAAATGTGCTACGATGGCCGGCGACAGGGGAAAACTGATGAAACGTTCCGAATTCAAAATCACAAGTAAAATCTGCATCATGCTAAAGAGCATTCCGAATTCTGAAAACTGACTATTTAAGATCACAGAAGCCCACTAAAAGTACGCTGCAAAGGATGAGGCAGTCGTGGAAACCAACTTATCTCGTATTTCACTGAGAGGCAAATTGTGGTAGCCATGTTTACCACATTCGATTTTTGTATGTTTGAAAGTGAAGCAGGTCGCATGCATGCATAGTGTGATCCCAGAAACTACTTTAGTAGGTGATAAATTAGTGTGCGCCCCCAAATAAATGGCATTTTAACGGATGATGCAGAACTTCAAGAAATTCAACGATGTGGCCTCCTTACATAAAAAGCGTCTGTAAAGAACTCGGATTATGGAAGACACTGGAAACAAATGCCTTAAAACATACAAATCAGGATCAAGTAAAAAGGGGCCTTTACTATTTCCTTTAAATTTGCAAGCTGAAAGCAGACACAAGCTATATTTCATGGCTAAGTGTTATTAAGGAAAACAGCAGTGGTCTAAACCTATTAGATCTTATTTTCCTTAGACTCGCTTTCCGATTCCACTTAAAACCAAAGATTCTTTTGAAATCACGTGTGGAAAAAGTCGCAGATTTCGACATTATGAGGCCAGGAATCAACCAACGGTGGTGTGTAGCTGGTAATGGACGCAACATGTCACCAGTGGTCTATGGAATTCTATCCAATAATAATGAATGATATTCAAAGCCAACTGACCTGCAACACCTACGAAGCGCTTGATATGTTAACAGTTATTTGAGCGGTTGAATAAAGAGCCGCAGTAATGCCTAGCTTTTTGTGTCACGCATGCTCCATTGCTGAACACTGAGGAAGCATCGAGGGTGATGGAAACCTAAGGATGCCAAATGACAAAAAAGCATGTTTTTGGGGGAAGAAAAAATTCGTGAAAGGAAATCTTAGTGTAATTTAAACACATGTTTTACCATAGGCTAATTCTGCTTTAGTACGTCAAGGCAGAAATCATCTCACCCCGGTATATTTGCAAATAAACAGATGTCCCTACAACATGAATGAATAAGCACAGAACTATCGTGACGGCTTTCATGCTGAGGCTGCTTACAGTTCGCACACGATGACAGTTGGGGAAAGGAAACTAGAAACCGCTGTGAAAAGGTCCAGATTTCAGGACAAAAAATGATCGAGAGCACACAAATCACGTACGCATCCCGAAAATCTACATGAAGGCGTCGGCTCACCAAGTTGTTCACATGCAGCCACTTGTTATCTGCTCAAACCGGTCAGTACAGTTACTATCTTCAAAACGTGTAGCCAGAGTCGCGGTAATTGTTGGTCTGAAATGACAGATCGTCTGTATTAGTACCTAGTCATCAAGGCTAAGCAATCATGGTGTCATCAAATTAGAGCTAATGGGTAAAATGCCACAGAAAAATCACTTGCCTGATAGAGAGAAGGACTTATCACCTTCTCTCAGAGGCGTCTTGGCGCAAGAGATATCCAAAGTCGACTGAACGTTTATCTTCACACTGCAGATTCAACCGCCCTAAAGAAGCGATTAGAGTGTTCCGAAACCCCTCAGAAATTTAAAAACGACCAGTGAGTGATTTTCCTTCACATTCAACTGCGAGTAACCACAAGAAGAGTTCACTTGCAGATTTTCTTAGGAGTGGACCCATGTCACCCACATTTATCAGCAGAGTAATGCCGGTTTTAGTGAGCAAGAGAAGATTCATTTGGATGGAAGCAGTGGGCGCAATTATTGCTGATATTACATCCGTACCCGCTAAACTTGTTTCAGTGGCAGTAATAACGAAAGATATTCTGCGCTGGCCTGCGAAAAGGTCTCCTTAGCCTTCTGAATGAGTGTGATAGTGAACATGTTTGCACCTAAGATTCCGACAAGTACGTTGAGACAACGGATGAATGTCCCTAAGTGTGCACGGTAGATGGGAGAAAGTCAAGTTTTGAAGGGGTAAGGCAGTGGTACAAACCTCTTACATCAATAAGACAAGGCTTCTATTTCATGGTATCAAGTTTTTGGAGCGGTCACTCAGGAATCTGAAGCAGAACCCTAATGAAAACCTCCGGGTCAATGTGGCCCATCAAGCTATTGAACTGCCTTACTCCAAAAATAAGTTGGTGGATTCCACTAAGCTAGGATGGAAATACTGTTTATCAGGAGTTTATCCAGGCATTCCACAAAAAATGTACTAAAAGTTTCTTTCAGGTAAATTGCTTGGAGTATATGATCGCTTTCCTACTTGCAGTATCCAAATAACTGTACCCGTAACCTTCTAACCAAAACCTCATCATTCACTTGCTCACGAACGGAGAACACATGGAAGTCAAGAGCGGTCCTATAATTCCTTTGTAAAGCATACGTGCTTATATATATATATATATATATGAAAACCCACATAAAAACATGTTTGCATGCATAACCTTAAAGCTTCTGTCGTTATTTGGGTCGAGCTCCTAACTTTCAGTGGTTTCGAACGCGGAATAAGATGCTTGTTCTGATTCGCTGTTCAGGCATCCACTTTTGTTGCTACATTACTTCTGCCTCTAGTCTGGTAGAAACATTATGCGTTTTGAGACAAATGGAGGAATGAGACTCCAGAGTCCGCTTTTGTCCAGGCCCATACTCACTCATTTGCTCACCACTTTAGTGATCAATGGAGAAAAGGCTGCTTTCCATTCTCCCGTGTTTGCACAAAAGCGGGAGCGGACACTTGAAATGCTTCTTCACGTAATCTGCTCCGCAAATATGAATGAAACCAGTGTAAGTATTGACCGATCGTCGAGTAAAGTTTCATCCCACTAATATCACATTTTATTGATCGAACAATTCGTTTTCGGTATCTTGCTTTCAAGCTCTCATGTGTGAATAAATTTAGCGCATTCACCACGAATATCAAGATCATTTATAGATCAAACCATAGACGACAGTGACGTGGAATGTGACGAGGGGTAAGAGAAATGCGTGCTGTGTGTGTTCAAGTCGACAACAAAGACCACTAGGCTTGATTTACTGATAGACTTATTTGTCTTGCCGTATCACGAGTAAGTCAAACCAAGGTCAAACCGCTTAGGTTGGGATAACTGGGTTGCTTGAATCAAACCACTTTTAAAGCACCAGTCTGTATTCCGATAGGCATGGCTACTGCACCGTTTAACAAATTTGTTCCGGCTCTTCGTGATAGTCTCGGACTATCCTCGTGGAATACAGTGAGTGATAGTTCGGGATCAGGTTGACTACCCGTGTCTAAAAAGTGTGTCAATGCGTACAAATGGCTAGTTTTAACAAACGACACGTGTTCAGGTGACGCACGCTGTTTCGTCGATACGGCAAATATAACGCGTTCAGGTAAACTGAAGCACACACACTGAGGTGACGAGACAAGCTAGCCCATACTTTAGATGCTTTCGGAACATAGGACGGCTGACAAAGGTGAGTGTGATTCCATAACTTGAGGGGCCTCTGATAATAACCGACTAACCGAGCTGACTACACAAGGCACTCGTAAATCCATTGCCTTCCTTGGCAGCCAGTGAATGCGCATTCATGGTGGCCACGGTTTCAGGTAGACTTTTATAAACCTGTCTTATTAACGTCTACTCGGAAGTATGAAAAAAAGCGATCCTTCCGGACGGTGCATCCTCTCTGCTAATTTTTGTGGCCCTGTTATGCAGATGGATATCCTGACGGATATGTGGTGGCAGAGATGGGTATTATTTCCATAGCGTTATATTGACACCCTTTCTCATGCTCCCGTCTAACTGCCGCTGTAATAACATGTTTTGTCATGCTATTCTATTTGACATGTTAAACTAATCCTTGGATAAGCACAATTAAGTACTTCAGAAGAGGTAGCATATTAGAAAATTTTCATCCATACATCTGAGGTAAAAATTCAAGGAGGATATTGTGCTCTGAGTTCACATGTTTTGTAAGCTACAAATAAATGTCAGTGAGAAATGGGCTGCGAAGGAGATTTCTTGGCTACCTACCAGTTTCCGGTGAATAAACTAAGACCGAAAAGCAGCGGCACTCACACCAAACACAGATTTCCACAAATGGGATGGTAAGATTTAAAAAGAAGCTGACTAACAGAAAGTAATAGGAATATATGTGATGTACTATATTTAACCTTCTAATGTTCTGCGGATTCCGTACAGGGCAGAATTTACTCCCTGTTTGACGCTCCTCTTGGTAATTCCATGTCCTAGTGCCTTCCTAGGATCTAACCTGCGGCTCCCAAAAAAGTCAACCACCTCAACTACAACACTGCTTATCATCCGAAGTAAAGCGTCAAGCAGCAACACTCTACAAAAACAAATACAGAAACCTTTAAAATTCCCGTGCGTGGTAGGTTGTCTGCTGCTGCCTGCAGTAGGAACATGTTTAGCAAAACAGTCTAATATTATATAAAATTAATATAATAAGCCACATCACATACTACGTGCACTGTATTATTGTATCACGAATATTACACTACAGACAGTAGATCCGGGTTGAAATTCAGCTCAATCTCATGTCAAAACCTAACTAGTTTGTAAATGCCTACTGCATCGTACGCGCAATTTCTGCTTTGCGTTTTGAAAGCAATGCCTACCTGATAAGTCCCAAAAAGTGCAAGACCGGGATTAGGCTATCCAAAGTTATCACCGACCTGATGGGTACTACTAAAAACACTACCTCACCTAAATTTCACACCTGTGTACCTAGCTGCTTAGCATGCGACACACTTTTTTACATTTCGACTAATCAAAATCCCACGTGAGTAAACTTGGTGGAATGATCTCTCCTGAAAGTAACTTCTTAAGTAAGTATAGCGATCTGGTTTATTGTCATCCATTTTAGAGTGTGGGTTTGGCCCGTCGAACTTTCAGTGATGTGGTTACCGATTCATTCAATGGAATAACAACAGGCAAGGAACAGATGCGGCATGATGCGCATATCAAATTTGGACAGGTCAGTTTACTAGTACCAAGAGAGATGATGTGGTAGCCCGACGACCACAATGTGGTTACTGTCCAGATTGGCAGTGTCTGTGTTTACTTTAAGAGTCTTCCCTAACCTCCTGTGCACTTCGCGCAACTAACCGCAGTGGTAAAATTTGGTTCATTTGAAAATCGGCCACGAACACCGAATGAGTCAAATCCGTATCATGTTCTATGGATGATGCATGTCTGATACCTGTTCAGGTGACTTTTATTTTATCCTGTCCGCTAATTCTGGTTGGCTTAGGGAGTGAGTGCACCATTTTCATCCCTATGGATTGGGTGACCTGTACAGAATTCTATCTGAGGAAACAAGACCTAGAAAAAATCTTTAGAACCCATAGTAAATTTTTCACAAACGATCTCGTTGCGTTGGTTCACAGCATGAAAGGAATGATTTTATGCATGATTTTTCTCAAGTTCAAATAGACGGGAGACATTCTTAATTGTCTCATTTATATACGCTACACTTAACATGGCCCACAGTCGGAGAGTAGGAGCGAACAAACGAAGTTTGCATATGGAATATCCGTTTTCCGTCAGTCATATTGTATATCCGGTGGTCACATGTGAATCACGATCTAACGTCTCCTTAAAGCAGTATACAGTTCGCTTTAGGAGGTCTGCTAAGCCCCTAGTATTGACAGAACTATGTAGTATACCAAACAGCGTATTTTGCTTAACCTAAAAAATACAGTGTGTCTATTTTTGTGCAGGATATCCAACACCTTAAATTTGTCATTCAAAAAAAAACTTCCAAGGATCAAATATTCCATCTTATAATGGATATTTTTGTGTACGGTAAATGAAATTCCAAAACTTCATTCGTACGATAACTTTAACTGGTATCTTCTCCATTGCAGATGCTAAAGCTGAATACTATCATACGGGGAGACGCGCCAACAAGCTGCATCACAAGTGGTCAAGCCAAAAAGAAGGTGAGCACGTTGAGGGTGTTCTAGTGATCAAATCCTAAATATTCTTCAGTAGCAAGCTTCGATATTAAACAAAATAGCGCAGTTTTTACGGTGTTCCCTAGTTTGTTCTGTCGTTTCTAATAAGATGAATGCAAAAGATTACATTTTTGCGATCATTTGTCTGATAAGAAAAAGTAACACTCTCAAAGAGCTGCTATGCAGTTTAACACGATAATGCCAGCAACGTAAAATACTGCATTTGTTTACAACATGAAGCCTATTAAGTTGTCTGCACATCTGGACAGGACAATGCTTACATTTCATCATATGCATGTCGACACAATATAAGTATGGCTAGCCAAAACGCTGGACCACCGAGCCCGACAAATTTGGACTACTGACACCTATCAAGCGGAAATCAGTGGCTTGAAACGTGCGCTCCAGTGTGTCGGCTACCTTCTCAGAGCCCATTCAGAAGCACATTATGCAGCCATCCAAGATGGACGGCGTCCGAACTGTCTTCAATCTTGATATTCACATTGATCTACCACTCAAGAAGGACGACGTAAGCGAGATCTTACAACGCCATCTGATGGCTGTGATGCAGGGGACCTGGTTTGAAACCAGGCCACTCTTCTTTCAAAAGACACATCGCGTTCGGGTGCAGCCAGTCAAAATTTTCATTACCAAAGACGGTCAAATCTACCACCATTTACCGATGCACCGTGAATGTAAGTCCACGCAACCAGACAGAACGCAGCAGCGAATACAACTGAAGGTGGGGGGAGCATGTGACTTTGGGACCTCATTGGATGAAACAATACATCAAAGCCAAACAAGACCACAGCCTCCTCAGTTGTTCAGTATCTGATAGAGAACAGGCATCCAGCGACAGCACAGCAAACAACACAGTTCTGAAGTTTTCTGAGGCCAGTGAAGTTTGAAAATTGGAACCGGATCTGCGTAGGTCTAAACAGGTTTTCGTTTTGCTGTCACAACCGCGGTAAACTGCACAACAAGCCTTTGACAGTGTTACTTTCTCTTTTTCGATAATTTATTCATTATAGTAATCTGTGGTAGGTGTAAGCGAAATAGATCCGGACTACGGTGCAAAACTGTGCTGTTGCTTTCAATCATAATCGTCTGCGATATTGCTGAAAAAGTAGGCTGCAGATTTGCTTTATGGAGTTCTATGCGCAATTAATTTCGGACACAAGACGGTATTACTCACGGGTGTTATGCGTTGAAAATACTAGGGCAAAATCTCCCCCAAGCATCCAAAATAATCCCCAACTTTCTTTTTTCAGCCCTGGCAACCCAAACACTTTCACACTCCGTTGCAGTACGAAGTAAATTGCGCTGACGTCTGGAGTAAGCATTATGTTACATTATGCCTCACCGTACAAATGGAAAGCTCAAAGATACGCTGGTTTAAGCTGAAAATAAAATTTTCTGTCCAATATTTCTAGAATTCACCGCCATCGACAATAACGTTTGAATAATGAGATAATGTTTGCGGAAACGTTTAATTTATGTAACTTAGAAACATTGGGAAGGAGCTAACGACAATGGTAGTCCATTGCATAGATCCAGCATTTGACATTGTTTACCGAGCTCCTGCAGGCAACTCCAATCATGTTCTACAAAATTTCCTTGCTGCGACCGGGACTGTCGTCATCAAAATCAAAATTGCAGCTTCCGTTTGCCAGTAGAATTCCGAAGTGAAACCAAAAATGTTGCCATATATTTCGTCAGTACTGGCTTACTGAGACCCCCGTGGATAACTTGCATAAACCTTTGTGCTCTACTAACACAAATGGGATTGTTAGCTGAGTTCCATCTTATTGCAGCAATCACCTTATGGGACACAATCCACACTCCATTTTCGAAAACCAAATGTTTCAAATAATCTCCATCCTAATAACCTTATAATAATATCCAGTAATATTTATGTGAAAGTCATCCAGCTAAGTTTTCCAACATTCGCACTGTTTTACTCACTTGGGTTCCTTTATTGCAGACGGGAACCTTATTGTCAGTACGGAGAATGGGACTTTCCTATTAAAAGGTTTGTGCTGCTTCTGCGTTTTAGCGTTTGTGATTCAGTATTTAAAAACAACCAATTAAATGGTATCTCGAGCAAATTTTAATCTTTCACCAACTGCTCCGGTATATTGATCTAGTCCATTGTGTCTTCACAGCGGCTATATACATAGTTCGAATCGCCAGGGCACCTATGTATTTCCCATACAAACGCGACAGATGCTGCACTGCTGGCATCCTAGCCACTAACTGTCACTGTTTGTTTGAAAATTATATCCGTTATAAGCGGCCCGTAAAACGTGAGAGCCTAGTACAAGCTCAATGGTTCGATTCACTCAGAATATTCACTGGCATGCTCCTGCGAATGTAATATTCTTTTTTCTGCCGGTGCTGTGTTTAGTGCTTTGAAGCAGTCACTTAAACCACTTTATTTGAGGCTCAAGGCACTGAGTTATTGTTATGATTACTGCTCTGGCCGGATTGTTCCCGTAGGTCATTACTGATATTGGGACACGGTGAGCAGTGGGAACCAGATAAGGTATCGCTGATCTAGTTTTAACGGAGACTTTTGTTAATATCAATAAATGTCCGTATTTTCCAATCCGTACCGACCAAGTGATAAGCCCCAAATACAGTACCACCTCATCCATGTCTATAGCACAGAATACTACAGAACGGTATGGTATGGTCGCCACTTGAGGCGGGTTACTCAAGGGGCTAGAAATGTGCAACCGTTTTAGCCTAATTGAACTTTGGTTCTTATATTTTATGGAAACCACCGTCAATTGAACGCAAAATGGGTAAGAATTACCCAGTAATTAGAAGCAAAGCAAAAAGGAAAGATTTTAACCTGCGGGTAACGTCAACGTAAGCTAGAAACAAACACCAAATCTTAAAATCTTAAAATTGAAGAAAACCCTCCCTAACTTCAGAACCTTCCTCTTAACCTACATGCGGTTGGACGGCTAATTCTCGAACCTGCTTTGTATAAATCACTATCAATGGTCTTTGCTTACTAGGCTGATATCAACGCCGGGTCTAATTTATGAGTGATACACGGAGCTCACTCTTCATCTACGCAGACATCAAATGGGTAAAGTTCGCCGGAAAAGAAATGATGAATCGCCGGTGAATTTCAAGCGTATAACTGTGATATGAAGTAGTCCTTCCTTATAACTAACTTGGAAGAGTGTCCCTCCGGTAAACGAGTGATTTGTGGTTAATGTACACCATATTTTGGTTCACATGCTTCTGCAATCCAGAACTACATATTCCCCACAAAAATAAGACTACTTCTCCGGTTTGTGCTGCGTATGATGCTAAGTACTGTATTTCGAAGCTTGTGTAAGAAGGCAAAAAAAACAGAAGTTGAGATCAGGCAACTATGTGTCATACGGCCGTTAAAAACCACAATATGAGAGACATTCTCCACATAAATGTGCTGCATGGCTTCACAGTCGTTGCTGAATTAAATTTTCTTCCGGTTTGTCAAAATACTTCTACTTTTCTTGACAGGAGTTAACTCAAGCTAATCCTTCGATAATTTACTGACCAAACAGTCCATTAAATGTTATGACGGACGTCACACTAGAAATTCCTTACATTTTGAACTAACCCTACCGAATACCTGCGAAACAAAGTCTTGACCGACAAGTGCATACATCTAACGGTCCAGTGGCGCTTGGCTTTTGCAAATTATTATAACAACATTTGCTGAACATAAGTAATCTGGGGAAACTTGTCCTAATATGAATGATAATTTTAAACAAAATAAAAAAATAAAAAAATAAAAAATAATAAATAAATAATAAATGGTATTAGAAGGCCCAAACACGATTAGCTGGATGGACAGTGCTCAGCTCATTATGTTCACCTGAATTAATGTGCCTAATATTCTTTTCTGTACACTGACAATTTCCATATACCAGAGTTACTTCTCCTGTAACCAGAATCGTGATTTAAAATCGTTTAACTCATTTGACTTCACGCAGAACTGTGTCAACCTGTCCTGTTTATCGATCGCTCGGTAGAAGTCAGACAGTTGGAAGTTACTGAACAGAATGAAATGCTTGTTATTCGTTATGACAAAAGTGAGTTTGTGACCTCCAGTATAGTTTACTGCCCAATGATGAACCATTGAAATTATATCATCATCAGTAGTGGTGTATAAACCAGTGAATATTATTTCCCGGGTTATACTGAGTAGTTTTGAAAATCGCAGTTATATTTATGAAAGTATCCGTGTCTTTCACAAATCTGATAGAATGTTAGTCGTACTGTCTGTCGTTCCGTGTTAGACATTTCATTGGACTATTACACACTTACATGTTTGTCTGGTTAGCTATCAAGTATTACAGACTTTTCAACTTGATCACAGTGCTAATATTGTGAAAGCGTTCCTTCGTCATCATCATCATCTTCATCACCAGTGCAGCAGTGTCAGGGGCAGCAACACGAATGCTTCGCTAGTGCATAATCAAAAAGTTTATTTAATTGTATTTAGAACTTTAAAGTAAATGGTAGGAAATGTAGTTGAGGGAGATACCCAATACTTGTCAACTGGAAGATTTCTAGAGAGACGGCTTTTGAAAGGGATCAGTTAAACAATACGGAAGTGAACGATAGCAAGGACGCCGCTGACAGACTAATTGTCACTTCTGTCAGTCTTCATCCAGTTGTGAGGAAGATCACTCGGATCCAATCCTGGAAGACGGACTGCATCCACAGTATTCCAAGTCCTACTCTCGTTCACACCCTTCTACCAAGTTGAACGCCACCAAGCTCGGAGCTACGCTACTTTTAAGGAGAGAGTAAGAAAGACACTCTCCTTGGTAGACCACAATCCGGCATACTTAGTGCATGATCAAGTGACCACAGTTGATGTTGCAGGATATTCTTCGCGACTGAAGTGGCTGAAGTATAAAAATCGTCCATCTCCATGGACTACAATGGACACATGAGCCGCACGTTCTGTGCATTGCATTGCAGGTACAATGTACATGCCGAAATGTGGTACAATGGTGGTCAGTTTATTCAAAAGTGCTTATGTTTTATTTTGGTCATCAGAGACCAGAACGATGTCGTCTGCACGACGAGGATCTCAACAGCACTGAATAAAATAGTGACATTTGAGGATCCCTCAACTTTCGTCCTATTATTTCATCGATACAAGAAGTGGACGAAAATGGGGAATGCAGACACTCTTGTCTGACAAGTCTATTATGGGGATAATTTTGGGCAGTTGTCCATACACTCTCCCACGCCATCAACATCAGGCAGAAGGCCACCGGGACAAGGACAACTGTGACACTTTGGTAAGATTAAAAGTTCCCTTGCGTCTGAGGCTGAAAGAGTTTCCATTTTTACACTTACGTGCCGGCAGCCCGGATGAAAAGTAGCACATTGCCAACTTAACTGTTACTCGAAAGACTCTGCCCAGCACTCTAAGTTCTTCCACGTTGAAGATTTGAGAGCCAATGTAACCGGAGGGAATCTGTCGTTGGGCCACCGCTAGCGGAGCAACGCGTTTTTGGAAGTTAAAAATATATTTCAAAGTATTTCTAGCTATTACTGAAGACGGACGCGCAGAGGTTGCAACTAAGGGTATTCAAAGGCGAGTGAAGCCTTCGGTTTCAGTGCTGGTACCTTGTGACAGAGAACCCATAATGGGTGGCAGAAGAAACGAAATATGTGGATGTGTAAGAAGGAAAGCGTCAGCAGTCAGATATTTTCAACTGATCGCCGTAGCGTCTGCAACAAATGGTACGGTGCGGCTGTTACCGCCGGGCGACTGCCAGTGAGACGCGCGATTCGATTTGGCGGACTTGAGTAGAGTCCGGGCACTCCAAACATTTAGGTCAAAGCCTGTAGCTAAATGTTTGGCCGCAAGGTAGAGCGTGTGTGTTGGTATACTCTCCCAGTAGTACACGCTTTATGAAGCAAATTATAAGGCCCAAAATTGGGGGCTTGAAGGCCTGTTTATCGGACATCTTACACTCCCAAACAGGCGTCAGAAGATTTGTGGATGTCAGACTGAGACTCGAATATAGCTCATTGAGTTGCACATACACATAAATTGCTACACCACAACCACTTGCAGTCTCCGGGGCGGGAATATGATTTTGACAACGTTCGAATAGGTTAAGACATCACCGAGCCGCAACGCGCTGCGAATTATACCGGTTTTGTTAAGAAATTGCATTATAGGTCAGAACAGCCTAGTGAGGCACAATTGTCTACAACCGTCACGTGCAGCAGGGTAAGCTAGTCACATAAGTGCCGTAATTTATAGCACCCAGCATGCGATTACCTGTTGAAACCGCAGAGAATTACTCACATGCCAGATATATATTTCAAGTAACACTTTACCTTGATTTCACTGATAACTCCAGATTACCTGAGTTGGCTGCGTGCGTCAGTTGCCATTAGTTTCACCACTGTTCCACCGTATTACTCTACCGTGGCCCAGGCATCTGAGTGACTTAATGCCGGTTGTGTTTGGCACCGATACCACCTTCTTCCTATTTCCCTGTAGAAAATATGATCGTTCGCACATAGAGGCTTACCTGCAGGCGGTCTCCAAGTGACAAGTTTCCTTGAGCGAGTCACACCTGATTTAGTTTTCTGTTGAAGAGAAAATCGGTCGCTCAGTTCGTATAGGCTGTCTCTAGTTCGTTCGTTGAGCTAAGCGAGCAAACGTTTCATCTCCAGTCGAGATTCGTCTTTGTTAAGAGAAGCCTAGCGATGTCTCAGTGGTTGTAAACAGGGTGACCTGAAGGCTGAAGTACAGCATTGCTAAAAACTATAAAATCAACGCGGTATATCGAATCAACTGCACAAACTGTAACAAGTTCTACGCATCAAAAACTTGGTAAAGAACGTACACACGAGTAAGAGAACACGATGCGATCATGAGAAGACATGGCCTCCTGCCCTCGATAATAATATATGAAGACAAAAGGGTACAAGTTCGATTTGAAAAAATTAAAACATTGGCACGCAGAAATGCAAGACTGGGAATGGAATTTCTGGAAGCATGACAATACAAGAATAATTCCATCAACTAGTGCGTTCAACTGGGCTCATGTTCGGCATTACTAGGTGCAAAGTATGAGCAACTCAATCGAGGTACCCAAACGGAGTCAGCTGTCGAAAAAACAACTGGGAGCACATCAGTGGTCACCGAATGGGGCTTAGAGGGACCAGGAACAAACCTCACTCTAGCAATGACCAGTAGACGACAGCGCAAGACCTAACTCGAAAGTCACGCGAATGCAGACCTACCAGACCCCAGCTAGTGGACCAAACGATGGAAGCGCCGAGTCAAACAATCAAACATAACTGGAAGTCTGTTCTGGCCAACAGCCCGGCCATTCTACACACAACCACTGAAGCACCGCTACGCTTCGCTTCACAAAAACGCATTGATGATATTACGTTGGTTAGTGATGAAAAGGTCCCAGCACACTTGTCTAGCTCAGTGAACGAACCAGCGACCAACATTTGATGCACGTAAAAATCCAACGATTAAGCATTCCCTAACGACAATGTTGTTTTATTTTATTGCGAGCATCATAAATATCATGTTACTAGCATTACTCATAGCCATGACCACAAGTTTATTAATCCGTGAATTTATGATATAAAAAACGGTTTTTGTTTTATGATTTTCATATGAGCTAGCGTTGATAAGATTCTGATATTTATTGCCTCACATTTGATCACATAGATCGCTGGCAAAACGTGGGCATTCTTATCTAGGCTGCTAATGCCATAGTGTATCAAACTGTCGTAAACTTTTAGATCGAGAAGCACGTGTTTCGGTCATACCCCTAGCAGATCGAGACTTTGGACAGCAACTTGACAAGACTCAAGTAAGGAAAATGAGCTTGGAAAAATCCAAAGGTAAGTGTTTCTGCAATTTAGTGTTATTAACTAATTTATCTGATCCCCTGGATGCAAATGAAAGTGGATCACACAAATTTCTCTAAAAGTCGCCTGAGCAACATTGTACGGCATCTGGAACATTCCTTATGATATACTAAAGGGTTTGAACATGCGAGAAATCTACCTAGAATAAATTTAAGAAGCCCAAATGTTTGAACTTATGGGTCTGCTTGTGAAGCATAGAATAGCAATCGGAGTGCTCATTGGGGCGTGCACGCTAATTACACTCCAGAATAATTATTAGTGTGTCAGTTCAGTGAAAATGCTCATACAGCTGAAGAGGTATGACGGCAGTGCAAATTACAAACTCTCTACCTCTGTTATGTTTAACAGCTAGTCCATTTATTGAGACGAAATTCAGCACCAAACGATTCTTTGAAATAGGACATTACGCCCTAAGAATAGACCACTAATGCTGGTGATCACAGTGAAGATTTTTCGGGATTCGGGAAACCCATGCATCTGAGAGGGGAGGCGTTCCTTTTTATAAGAACCACGTTCTTTACTCTACGGGGCGTTAATTACCTTCGTAAACAGGCAAGTAATTTTGCTATTGAACTGTATACAGAATGCACAGCACGAACGCAATAAATCTTGATATGAAATGAATGGGTGCAGGTTGTGACAACTATGGATGATTTTGTTCACCATAGTAGTCCAAGAACGGAGGATGGAAATCTGAGGAGGAATTATCAGTCGGTCAGATGGAAATGGCGACAAGTCCGACGTCTAGCGTGTGTTTCATTATGCAACGAACATGCAAATATACTTGTTGATTTCGCTGCACTGCATAATGGGAAACCATTACTGACCGATGGGAGGATTCGCCCTCCTCAGAGCTGTAGAGCTTGCAAAGTTTCCCATTCTAGAACAAGTTTTATATAGAAGAAGCATCGATTTCACGTACAAGTGAACAATTGTGACCTCCAGTTTGTCTCATTTTCTTGGCCTCGTTTCACTCCTACAAGCCCGTTCGGCCACGGAGGCTACAACTAGCCTTTAGTTTCTGCCAGCTAGACTACCGAACTTAGTATCCGTGATGTATCATATACACTGACGCGGTGAGTTGGAACTTGTGCTTATACTCGTGTCACCAAATTTAAATGGGGCTGATTCCACTAGCTTTTCATGTAGAAAATATATTCCATAAAATTTTGGCTTATTTTTTGTGGGGTTGGAAGTATTCAATGGGGTTTCAAATGTTTGCCTGGATGCTTGAGTCTCCTGCTTTCTGGTATCACTGTGGTGAACTCTGGCACAGCTCAAGTTCGTGTGTTTCTGGGAGTTTTCAGGGCGCGAAGAATAAGAATAGGCGCTAACAAAAATAGAAGAGTCTGAGTAAACGCGATGCAAGTGGCAATCTATTACAGCGTTATGGATCCGACGAGTGAGTGTATTCCTTGAACAACTACCAAACATGGAAGAGTAATCTCAGTGTCCGAATCAGCTAGGATAGGTGTGAACAACATTGCGTTCAGTTTTGTGCTGCTAATTAGCCCGGAGGGTATACGGAAGGCTCCTATCATCCAAGTATCGGGTTCAGTAAGGAGTGACTAATTGCCCCAAACTCATGCATAATATACTTCCAGTTTTTTTATTCTCTACCTCCAGGTTGTCACCTGTTTGCATTGAACAAAAGCATCATACATCCAATGAAAATGGCCATTGTCGTACACAAGCGAATCTTTATCTATCAGTGGCAAATTGTCACTGGTCAGTCACTCTCCTCTTGGAATCAGATCGCACAATCAAATACTCCAGATAATTTTCAGGTCATCCGAGTAAGTTAACAGTACCTTTTATATCTCACTAAAGTATACAATGCTTTCTTGTACCTTTACAGTTTGACAACACAAACATGTCTTCTTTTAGGAAATTCCTATCCTAGACCCAGTCCAAACTATCTGTTTCCTCGATGGCATACCAGGAGGACGAATTTGCGTTGGCCACCGAAATCAGTTCGATCTGATTGATGAGAGAAATCGTGAAATCCTGCCCTTATTTCGCACTGAAAGTTCACGAAATCAGGTTGTTTCTGCACACGAGTTTTGGGAAGATGATGAACCAGAGCTTCTCCTATGTTTCACACGTAAGTTATTCCCTCATGTGTGATACACCACAGATAATCGAAATCCTAATACTTGGTTAACTGTCGAGAACTACTACCACTCTTTCGCAGAATACGTTCCAATGCTCCCAGGAACCAGTTGATTTTCTAGTTTTCTAGCTTGTTTAATACTAATATACCTCTTTGCCGCTGACAGGTACGTGCCACTTTCAAAAACTTACTCAAATGCAAACATGCAACAGCGTTATGCGAAAACTACAATCTTTGAGTTCCAGCGGATCGGAAACGACCGGCTCTAGCAACAACTCCAGCTCAACCCTCCACAGGCTGGCGGATCAGAGCTTTTCACCGTCAACATCAGCTCTGTTTCCTAACGCAAGCATGGATTCAAGCAGTGCTGGTACACCCGACTGGACAACAAGTTCCCCACTGCCAACGTCTTCGGGCTCCAGTGAAAAGTGCAAAGCAAATGAATTCGATTTTACCTGGAATTTTACGCCGGAGCAAGTCGGTGCGTCTAAAGACAGATTTCCTTAAGCTAACCCAAGCAAACAAATAGTGAGAAATGGACAATTCATTAGAAATTAATGGAAATAAATGACAGATAAGAGTGGCTCTGAAAGATATGACCTGGAAATATGACAATCAATCAGGCTGATTGACCCATCGGTCTTTTGTTGACGTGCACAAACAACGTAGCAGGTGCACTTCTAAAGCCACGATTTAGACAGTAATAATCAACCCACTGCCCAGAAACTGTGACAAATACAAGTAAAACGACGAGCAGCTCAGCTCGGTTGAATCCGCAGATCACCGACAAGCTTGTAGTACACTTCATTTAAACAGGTAAATACATAATTAATGAGAAAAGCATTCTATTTTCACTCCATTTGAAACATTCTGTCTGCATAATGGCACTTTATGTAGGTATGATTTCCACTTCAACAGTAGATAAACGCACGGTTATAGTACATGACCTGGTGGTTACTTTTGATGTCAGCAGTCATACGCAAATCCACTACGCGGTGCACAACGTCGTGTCCAAAAGTGAGTAAAACCATCTCAAAGCCTGTTGCTTTTCTCGGTAGATCTAGCGTGTATCCTCAGCTAAAATGATAAACATGAGTGTTAGACCGGCACAGCTTCAAGTGGCAAATAAAACGCCGAAGAACCCCCGGATAACAGGTTAAAAATGCATATAAACTACCACAATATTGGGTACATTTCAAACCTATTTGTATCCACTAACTCGTAGTATGTTTCTCAACCAGCTGAACTGACAGGCTTGTGAAATTAGGGCAAAAAATAAAATTCGGTATCTGTGTTCTGCACCAAGTCACCAATTTCACAAGGTCGTTTGGCTCCCACTGGTACAGCTGCTCCGCTTTTTTGCCAGTATTTCCCGCAGTATATTCCCCTTTTATGCAACCGATTGATGGGTCACTGAGTACTTAATCCGTATGTAAATTTTAACAGGTCTGTTGCTGATAGCTATGGAATGCACGGTATACCATGGCTGAGCGCCTGTTTGCTCCATGAGCATGACCATGTGCACACGCCTATTCGCCCTTCAGTCAGTTACTGCGGTATCAATGAATCAGTCACAATCACGTGAGGGTCTAACTGAATTCATTACTACTGTTTGCATTACATGTCCATAAGACTATCACAATTTTGAGGTTCGGGCACGAATGGTAATAAGTCTCCAAGAGTTTGAAAACATTCCGACGGAAGGATGTTTGAAGTGGTGTTTGAATCCAAGTATTCCCAAATATTAGGATTTTAGCCTAAAAGAACTCTGACCGCCCATGAACATTTGTGCATTATTTTTCGGATTTGTGTATCAGACTGCCTTAAACAACCAGTAACAAAAAACTTGTCCTCTCGGAGGAGTTAACGTTTGCTTAATGCGAATTTAATGGGACTAACCTACAAGTGTGGTGGCCATGAAGCGGTCGGTTTTGTTATTCCCCTGGTTCAAAACGATACTTCACCCGTTCTACAAAAATGTGGTCATACTAGCCCAAACACAATACGTTCACACTAGTCTCACGACATTTTATGCGATTACAAGACAGCTTACTTTGCTTGCGTGATAAGTGTCCTCGTTGCTATTTTTATGGGGTAGTCAATTATTGCAAAGAAATAGATTATCACAAATTACAGCCAATAAAAGATGTGATCGTCAGTTTGATGATTCCTTTTATCATACATACTTATTTGCAACGGCCTTGAATTTTTTGAAAAGCACTTCGCCGCAAAGTTATTTAATATCAAATACGAACTAAGCGGATACAAGCCATTGGACACAAAAATTGACATCTCATCTGCAGAGTTTTTGAAAAGTGAACATTCTCAAGCGTCCTCTTGAACTTTCCTGGACGTTCAATGACTGTTAAACAACAATAAACGAACACGGAAAAGCGGTTCAATAATTTCCGTAATAACCTTCACCTTCCATCTAATGCGCGGGTGGAGCTTTGACACCCTAGACTAATCATATGCTTCGTCAGTAGCAAACACCGTTACACGAGTAGTTGAAATGTGCAGCTGTCACAACTAGGCATTTTTTGCGGTTGAATATTCTTGTGAAATTCTATGCCGTCTATCTTAAACAAAGAACCTTTTACTCAACAACGCACTAAGCTGTTTTACTCAGCCTTGATGGCAGCACAATAATACTGAGGAAGTAACTCAAGAACTACTATCACTAAGCCAAGTAGGTGACCTTGCCACGTTATCGGAAGAAAACCATAAACCACCTTGGATATTCTGTATACGACTGCTCAGCATTTCAATAAGTTGACCAGATTACACCTATCGAAAAGCGCTCGGCTGAAATAATGGAAACCGAGTAATGTATGTGGCCCCCCTAATGCTCGAGGTTTTCAACGCCGTACTAGGTTCCGTAGCTATTATGTGAAACAGCTGTTGTTTCCTTGCCTAAGAAAAATTTTCCTGTATCGCATTCTTACCTTCTATGGTTGGTTTTGTTTGTATTTTGTATGTATGTATTTTGTTCTTATACACATGTTTTTGTGCTTGAAGAAATTTCACGCTATATTTTTAGTTTATTACCCATAAATATAAATGACTTATAAATAGTTTCGCTATGATTCTGTGCCAGCTTTCCATGCAATAAATAAACTGGATTCAACTGCTGACTTTATCCTACAGTTGTTTCTCATTCATACATAATCGCATTCACGTCAACCTCTATTGAACTTCGATTAATCAACAATGGAAGTCTTGTTCACACCCTGCTGGCACCCGACTGCCGCCTGGTTGCATATAAAGTAAGTCAAACCTCAGGTAAATCTTTACATTGACGATTGTAATTACAACTCAGGTACGAGGTGGGAGAAGTTGTTGAATACTGGCCTGTCCGCTGAGCCTGATTGTTCAATGGCAAATGCTTTCTAGCAAATCGAGTTGTCAGTCGATTGTCTGAATAAATGATTAGTTCATTTGATTTACTTTCATTTCCAGTACCACTAAAGTTTTGTACTTCACACCGGTGTTTCGGAAACAGGAAAAAAATCAACTGTTTTCAAATGTACTTTAAGCGAGATAAACTATTTCCAGAGAGAGTTGCTTTTGCGAAGGGTGTTGTCTGTTTGTATTGGAGGAAGTTATTCGCCACGAACTTGCCAAACTTTAGAAAAAATGGCATTTGTTTGCGCTGGTGTAAGCATGGAGAACACGGCTGAACCGGCGAAAGTACTCGAGAAGGTTTAACTTCAATGCTCTCATTTTTGTTGTGTTAATTCGGTCATTTTTAAGCTAAAACAGTCTCTAAGAGGCGCCCAGATGAAAAACAGAGGAAATATTTTTAACGTAACTTTTGCACTTCTGATTAAACTGAATCCGATCGAATATGCTGATTTCAGACAATTTCGCCAGCCATGCCTCTAGGTCTTTTTTGCCGTGGACGACAATTCAGGTGGGTTTCGGATTGCCGATAATCTGGGTCATTCAATTAAGGATGCAACTTGACCAAGCAATTACACTAGATAATTCACCCTTATCCTGCCCTACCTCAGGCAGGACCCTACCTACCCACATCAGGCGGCGCAAGCTCCACCAACTCTGGGCAACCAAACAACCAACGCAAAACCTGTTAGTTTGACTTAAAAACACGTTTTTAATCGGTTGAATTTTAGGTAAGTCACTCAAAACATTTGTTTGCTCGTTCCCTGTTATTAAATCAAAGATGTGTTCAGAAACTCCGTGACCGTGAGACTAGTAGCTTGTGCCCAGCAATGGATTGCACTTGCAACATGAGCGCCATTTTGGCCGGTCCGGAGTTTGCTGTCCCTTCGGATGGAGCTCTCTACTTTGAGGCAGAGCAGTGCACTTTGCTTATGGCAGCCCGCCGAAATAATAATACTGGCCAACATTCTATTCATCACTAAACTTCTGAATGCCCTGTGAACAGAAGATCTTATTTTCAGGATTTAAAAACAGTCCGGTTTTGGTGAACGGACGTTTATGTATTGCTTTGTAGAAACGATAAGCACATATTCATACAACCAGCAATGTGTTCGCCGCTAGCTATTTTGGTCTGGTGAAATTGACCTGAACCGTGTCACTCGACAAACACACTGGTCATTAAGAGAGGTTCAGCGTTTTCCAACATCCAAGATTGTGAATGGGTGGCTCCATGTTTTAAGTACCACTGGAAAAGAAACAGTGAACATGTGCTCAGAGGTAGGTCGTCCACTTGTTTAACTCTCTTATGAATGCTTCCCAATGGAAAACGGGATGTCCAGTCTCCATGAGTTATGAGGTAACCTCGCTGCAAACACAAACACGTTGAGATGAAGCACTTAGGACATTGGGTGTGACACTGTTCAAACCAGTTTCAAAAACTGACCTTTCTGATTAGTCATAGCAGATAATCAGCTGCAATTGAGCATGTTCATAAGTTTTACAAATTGCGGATAAACTGGGTGTGTTTTAGTCTTGAAACAAACGTCACTGAACTATTGCATCATTCACTTGGTGAGTGATGTGAAATTCTGGCTTTGCATAACAAATCTTGTTGACAATAATGAAATCTGTGCTGCTGTTCCCAGTGAAGCTTCATTGGGAAACTCAATTCAGTAAAGGTTCTGGGCCGTCACCTCGTTTTTTGCAGGGGTCGTTCGATGGCTGATAGAAATACGTCCCCTTAGAATGTTCAAAATGGACGCATGAAAACACCAACACATCTAAACTGTGATAAATTTTGGCTGAATGATTTTGCACACTATTGAATCATGGTTAAGTGTGCCAGTCACCGAAAATACGCAGAACAACGGAGCGTCGCCAGCGTTTAACGTTGAAAAACGTTATGAATGTGGTGTCTTAATGCAGCTTACTTGAATCTGCGTGTAATATTCTCAGTATTTCTTGAGAATTCCAATAGTCTACGCTTGTGAACTCAGATTAGGGGCTCTTCTATTTTTGTACTTTAGAATGGCTTTTATTTCACTTCAACCGCTGACAATTTGGATAACAATTGTGGATCATCTGGAATGTGTGAATACTCGACGCTAAGAAAGCTAGCGACCTGCATGAGCACCGCCGAGAATCCCACGTTCGGTAAGTCAGTATCATTAGAACATTTTGGGTATATTGCATAGCAAGGGAAGACGTTGACTAGAATTGTTCAAAAATGGACCGTGGAATAGTGCGGCGATCCATCATTAACACTAATGAACCTAGCAAGACTATCCAAAACGTCACATTCACATCAATTCCCGCTGAACAGTGGTCTTCATGTCTTAAGGTTTTTATTATACTAAGCCCGCACCAAAGGGAGAGGCCCTCGAATTGAGTTTCACTCTCAGTAGAGCTGATCAGCTATGCATAACCTTGGCCGTGCCGAGGTTGGAACTCGGGATATCTGATATGCAGGCGAGGGTGTTAGCACTATTCCACCAGCTCACGCTGGATACATCAGGCATGAGCGATGTGACTGGTTTGCCCGACGCCTAGAGCGATGACGGGACGTCCCTTGTTGCTACCTAACTGGGAATTCCTGACAGGCGGGCCAAACGCTCGACACCCCCAGGGCAGTTCGAGGCGTCGGGCCAACAAATCACATCATGCAAGCGTGAACATGTCTACCATTTCAGACGTGATGGTTCACCTACTTCCAGCGTGCGCCGGTGGAATGGCGGTAACACCCTCACCTCGCGTGTCAGATGTCTCGAGTCTACACCCTGGCATCGTCAAGAATATGCACTGTTCTGATAAGAGCGAAAATCGTGTCCGCTGCTTCTCCCTTTGGTGTGAGCTCACGAGAGTGCGCGAGGAGGTAGGACGACGGTTCAGACAAGAGTGATGTAAACGTGAACTGTACAACCCCTGCAACCACCAAAAAACTGAAGGACATTTATTGACCACGATTGGCGTTTGGTTCGTTATAGGAACAAAACTTCAACTGCTTGGATGAACAGCGAGAGGGGAAACATTGCAGCATTAAACTTCAACTTTCAGTTAAATAACTCGGTAAGAAATTGGCGCGATATATCGTTCCCCGGCTTTTTTCAACAGTGACATCACATTCAGATCCTTCGTCGTTTCTACAATTGTTGATATTACAATTATTACTGATCATACGACTTGCAAGAAGGAACAGTGAATAGGATGATGACAAAGATGTACAGCGTCATCATCATAATTTTTATCGCATCCCCAAAGTTAACATCAGCACTGAGATGGGCACATTACCATTGTGTAATTGGGAATAATTTATCACAGAGGAATATCCACTTCGATGGGATAAATTCACTGAATAAGAGGAAAGCAATGCTCATTCCTACATGTTATTATTGCTTTCAATATTAAAGATGGCATTCGAGATTTACGGTACTAGACATCTACGCGATCAATTTATTGGCACAAGCATTTTAGCGTATCATGGTGTCAGGAGCCTCCCGGCTTACATGAGCTTCAAGGGCTACTTCATATTCTCTTGACGGTTTTCTCACTGCCTAATTCTAGGAGTGGCGCGTGGAGACAGTTACAGTGCCAACTTAGAACACTTCGTTGATTAGAATATTATGTAGTGTTTCCAAAGTACCAGTCAAATACAGCTCACTGAGCTATCACCCCGGAAACGGGCAAGTGTAGCTTGAGAAATAGCTATTACCCTACTACCCAAAACAAACAATTTCACACGAAACTCTCTGTGTGAAAAGGTATATTATCATATTGCCAGGACAACAAATAACGTTGTTTTTCTGAAGAGCATTACTTCTAAGGTTGCTGAAAACTCTTCGACGGGAGATTCTCTTGAGTTTCCCCCTTTAAAATCAAATCGGTTCGCAAATTATTATATTGCACAGAAGTTGTTTTTAACCAGAAGAGGTTCTGAATGTTTAGGTTTACAATTTTTTTCACAACAACCTATTATAGTAGGCAGTAATTAGGGCTCGCTTGGCGAATTCTTTTATGCTAGTCTTAAGATAGAGTGTAGAATACACCTCATTCTTCATCTAAGTCAACTGCTTTCACCATTGCATACACTCACACAAAATCCCTATTCACACATCGGCCTTAACAAAATTCCATCTCACACGGGATGAAGTCAGTAAAAGTCCACCTGTATTCTTGTTAATTTCTTCGGGCTTTACAGCTCAATGAAATGCAGCTGCATGGATTTAATAAGTACGATAACAAGATTGTGAGATTATGTTTTGGTTACAATCTAGCACATTCTCAAGACTAAAACTGATTCTACCTCCTTACCATGTAAAATTTAGTTTCCGGACGACAGTATTCAAAGGAAACCCCAGTGGTAATAGCAAACAACCTCTAAGTCCTAATCTATCAACATTTACGTTTTCTAAAGGTCTATGTGTGGATTACATGTAAAGCAGGCAATTACTCTTTTGCCGTTCAACTAGCAGCATCTAACTAAACACACTCATCCCTTCATTTCTAGCTCACGAAGAGAAATCCGAAAGTGATGATTTTTGCAAAACCATAGGAGGAAACAAGCAAAGTCCCGTTCTCCCAAACACGGGTACGGCAGCTGCCGCACTGTGTGCTCATAGCCCACTCAGAACCGCGTCAGATGGCTCGATCACAAAACCATACTTCATCTATCGCATCGCATTCCACGCAGACCCTGTTTCAGAGTCGCTGCACGCAGCGAAACCGGACAAAAATTCCAGCGTCGAGTAGATACTCACACGACTACCACATAAAGGGAAAGTGATTTTCAACGCCACAACCACTGCGAAGATGCCCCAAAACCAGAGTGCAATTTATCATCGTGCCGGATTCAGTTTACTATTGTCACACCATTGTATTTTTATTTTTACGCTTGATGTGTTCCTTATGGATGATATTATTCCGACCGTACATTCGACTGCCTATTCTTGTGGAAAAGAGGGCCGCATATTTTGCCTAAGGAGTAAAAGCACACGAATAGGGTATGTGAATAGGGTATATATGTACCGTTGCCTTGGCTGCCTCTAACTTATTAGCTTTGTGGACAGATTTGAATCTGTCTTTGCGATTCATCGGTGCACTTGAGAGCTGCGCCACTCAACTGGACTCTAAGAGGAATTGGTCCTGCTTCACATAAACCGCAAACATGAAGTTCCCCTGTGAACAAAGCTCTTCTTCCTGGCTGCTAAAAACTTCTTCATTAGTACGGTCCTTCCCAGAATTTGCGTTTTCATGTGGTTTTTCACAGAGGATGAACTGTAAAATCTTTGCGTTTGCCTGTTCTTTTCTCCTCAGACTTACGTGCATGAATTTAGGCATCTGAGAAGACCACCGTAAGCCTGTATTGTTGAACTTTAACCCTGCAAATAATTATTTTTGGAAAATTTCCAATGTTAGTCAAGGTGACTCCTCAATCTTCAGATTACTAGCAAACTAGTCGACACACATGGTAACTACGATAATGCTATTTGAACAGCTTTACATTTGAGTCATATGTGACATGCCAAGTCTCAAGTAGCACCCCAAATACTCAGCAATTAGTAAATACTGCTTTCTACAGCAGGCAGAATATGCAGCCGTTATCCTCGTTGATAAGTGTGCTGAGTTTGTAAACCTGATTCCGCACGTTTTACAACCAATCAAGGCAGCATTATTGGCGCACATCATAACCATACAGAAGACGAAAACTTTGTAATCAAGTTGCCAGGCTTAACGAGTAGACCATCTATTATCTGTGAGTTTTGAATTGTCATTCGCCTCAACTACAAGACACCCGATATTTCGATTAACCGATTTCCGTGAGCGTTGTTGGTGATGCCCGGCTCCTCGAGGCTCCTAGTGTGACTTTTCCCTTCCGTACATAGCATCCGCATTTCGCTCTTTTTACTTCGCTACTCTAAAGTCAGGCAGGCTTTCTGAGGAGGAACGAGGCAGCAGCAGATCACAATTACTGAAACTTTACGGTTTAAGGAAGGGTTACGCCGGTTTGAGGTCGGGATAGCTCAATGTTTAAGGTACGAACACACTGAGCAAAAGATCCATGGTCTTAATCCCCCTTCAGAACCTCATCTGCCCTTCTATGAGCTTGGGCAACCTGGCAGTACCTCAACCCTCGTGCTTCCTTAGGGTGGTACGGAATCTAGGCACAAGTAGGGGTGTTACAGCTGGACGACTTGCGCATAATTGTCTACGTCTATGCTTATCAGCCGCTCAGAGCTAAATAATAGTGTTCAGCTGCTTTTCAAAGGTTCTGGGTTTTACTGCCCCGCAAGATTTACTGAACTTCTGACGGTTTCCAGTCAAGAGGAAACAAATATGTAACGCACTTGACCCTTTTGAATAGGTCAACTTTGCTTCACAAAATGAAAGTCAGAACAGGGAATAAGTTGTGACAAAAATTTGTGTGAGTTCCTTAGGAGAATTTTGACGATGACATACCGATTCAATCAAAAATGGATCATCGTTAAAACTCGTACCTCTAGAACTTCCTGTACAGCTTGTTAACTGTAACGTGGATTGAGTTCGTTTTGATGGTTTCAGTGTCCTTCAAGTTTAGCAAACTACTTATGGGAAGAGATTTTTGGGAGTCAGTTTCAGTGACCCCGGATTTAGGTTTTGGTCATGCACTAGGCTTTATACGATCACAGTGCAGAGTGAGTGATTCAAATTAGTAATGCACTTGATACTGTTGAAATCTTCAGAAACTCCAAAAACAGAAGCCCCTTTTAATACACTTCAAAAACCAATGTAAATTTGCAAAGCCTTATGGCGTGTGCCTTTCGGATACAAAATTCAACTCCCAGTCCACACAAAAGTCACTTCCTTATGATGAACAGTGGCCGTTTAGTTAATTTTAGTAGCTAATGCTTAGATTAATCGGTCGACCAGTCTGGTGACTCAAAAGTCACAATGGACCAGACAAAAAGATAACTGTAACATGGCGTGGTCACTAAGTGCGAACGAGCTGAAGATGAAAGGGTATTTTGTGGATCAAATAGAAGTGGCCTTTATTGAGAGGTTCTACTGCCTCTTGGGTGGTTTCACTTGACGAGCTCAAGGAATATTCTTGTAAATCCATAATCGCCTGTCTCATATACAGTGTTGACTGCTGCTCTTGTCTTGAGAGTTCACTGTATCTGTGAGAAGATAAAAACGCGCCCAAAGTGACTTCACATGACTTTGCGGCAGTCGTAGTATGTCCATCTCCTTGCGATCGAAATAAGGCTAGATATTGGTCATCAGCCCTTTGAAGCAATGAAGGCGATAAACAAGGTGATGAGGAAACCGACCTATTATCAGGGCTTGTGTCATTCATGATGAAGGTTTGATTCTTGACCCTCAAAAATTCCGTTCCATTCAATCTGTGTGCAGTCACGTCCGTTCCAGGATGCAGTTTCTGAAATTAAGAGTAATTGTACTTACTAATTAGTTCCTTCGAATTTCAAGTTGCATAATTTAAACCGAGAAGTGTCTGCTATTCTTCCCGTATTACTTCCAGAACTTCAAACGCTGTACCACAAGAGGCAATTAGACGTTCGAGCAAAAAGGATTTTGTGTAACTCAGTGAGATTCATCGTTAGTGTCCGTCTATCGCATCGCTAGTAAATGTGAATAATCCCAACAGTCATCAGAACAAACCACTATGGTAATCTGTTTAGGTGACTCATCTAAACCATTCGAATATCCGGAGCATTCATTCGGAAAGGAAATCAACTGCCAACATCTACTTGAAAGTGCTAGGAAGAATAATACATAGACTGTTTAATGCTTCTTATTCATTCATGAAACAAGCAGGTTATTTCGCGTTAACATCATTCTCGTTTGAACAGTCCTGGGATAATTATTCTGCTGGGTTCACACTGAAGGTGAGAAGCTCTCATTAGAGCTGATCGACAATGCATATCTGTGGCCGTTTGGGGGTTTGAACTCCGGACATCTAACACGCAAAGCGAGTGTGTTACCACTATTCCCCCAGTTCACACTGGACGCATGTGAATTTTTGCGTCTGATCAGGAGTAGATGTTCACGCTTGAGCGATGCGACTGGTTTGCCGGAGGCGTCGAACAACAACCCAGAGACTGTCCTGGTTGTGTCAATCGCTGAAGCGTCAGCATAATCAACTGTTCAGATGTGATGATTCAAGCGCGTCCACAGTGACCTCGGAGGGTAATATTAACACACTTTCCCCCGTCAAATGTCTAGAGGTCAGACCCCGGCACGGCCAAAAATATACACTGCTGATCACCTCTAGTAAGACTTAAACTCGAGTCCGGCACTTCCCACCTTTGGTGTGGACTCACCAGAATAATGCAACCGGGACAGGAGGACAGCTGTTAAAAAGAGTGATGTGAGTGGAATTCTACAAATCTCACAATCTACAACTGAACAGATTATTTTTAGTCATTCTACTAAATAATCCTTGTATTTTTGCTAGCTACCGAAGCGGGTGGACGAATGTAGTGGGAACGGCATGTGGAAATGAATCACCTGCTGAATGTAAGGCACATTTGGGCCTGTGCTAAGACAATTGGGTGTATTGGAAATAAAACCAGACTGTGCTGAGAATTAGAGTCGCTATACCACACTTTCATTCTCCTTGGACAAAATGCACTCTGAGCTTGACAGAAGTTTGGTCTCCACTCGAGATGACATCACCAATTCGTTATCTTGAAGCGAGACGGATACATTCGTTGCTGATGTGCTGCCGGTAGTTGCTTGCCCGAGTTTTTACGTGCGCTTATGGAATGGGAGGTGAACTTCGATTACAGTGGGTTGTGTCGGTAAGCGATCTTAATGACTGCACTGTTTTCTCGTGCTATGAAAATACGACTTCCAGGTGACCTGTGAACTATAGCCATCCAGTTTGTACCTTTAATTTCGCCGGTTTGTGGTTAGTTTATCCTAATGGGTTTGCGACCTCTTGATGGTAGGGACGCGAACACCAAATCCGATTCAAAATGTTAGTTGAGTGAGTTCGTCGTGGCGTATACACAACATCCATACAACACAGCACAAGTCTATGGACTACTAAAGGCCCACTTGGATAGGGACCATCTTTGAATAATCGTCCCAATACCGGAATCCCACACATAGAAATTAGCAAAAAGCCTTTAAAGACAGCCGAACAATCTAGTTTTTGGATCCGGAAACATCCGGAAAACATGGACAATCTCTAGTAAACTGCGGAAAATCAAGTCAGAAGATGATGGGCTTACGCTATCATAAGATGTTGCTGTCTTTAATGGGGCTAATTCAGCCTCAACGCAAAACAACAGGGAGCATGAAATGAGAGAGCATAGTGAGACTGTTGGTTCTATGTATGATCACAGAGTTCGGCTTTAGGAGAGAGAGATACCAACAAATGAAATGAACGCCCAGGAAATTACCAGTATCAAATTAATTGCGGAATCTTTAACGCAGAATTTGGCGTCAATAACAGCCGAAAAAGCTTGCTTATGCGCTGATTATTACTGGTTTGCCAAGTGAAGTGAGTGAAAGTCCACCTCGAGGTGATGAAGAGAGCCTGCTAGAAAGTTGTCGCAACAACATGAGAAGTCCCTCGATCACAACTTGACTCGAGTTAATTTGCCACGAAATATCGTTAGGCACAAAACAAACCAACCGTCGGCTGCCTCCCGTTGTTATCGGGCTGTTGCACTCTCAATAGTAGTGACATGTTGCATTTATGCGATGTGCACTGCTGATAATTCCCAGCAAGCATGAAACACCTGTGTAATGTTTCTCGGCTTTTCAGTACCAATCAGTCCTACTTACAGGACGAAATCTCCAGTGAAAAAGCAGTAAGGATAGGTTGATTTCGAATTAAAAGCACAGTCTGAGTACTTTTTACCTTATCTATCCCTTCTGAAGTCCACATCGGACGAGGCTGGATCAATGTTGAAGACTGGTCGACTTGGTACACTACTGAGGACAACCTCCACCAAACAGATAAACCTTCTGATAGAAAGCCACTTGCGATTATTATTGCAATAATAAACGACCAGCTTGTCATACAACTGCTAAATGAGTGGCCATATTTCATCTTGCCTGACTGTTTTGGTACATCGGAAGAGATTATAGAGGATCACACAACATTCTAAAGATGGGCTCGTAAAGATAATCAAGCTGCAGTGGAAGCAAACTGTCTTAAGAGTTGTAGACCCTATCAGCATGTGATTTTTTCACCGAAAACAACTTTTTTAGGTTTAGGGTTACACAGATGCCGTGACTTCAGGACCATCATAACTAATGAACATAGTCCAGTCATATTTATGGCAAACTTCTCTCAGCACAAACTTCCAGACTGAGTTTACCAGTGTGAAACCAATGTGCGATCGGCTGGTGGCCTACATTGCGAGGGAAGGAGTAGTAAAATTTTCAAGGTTGACACCCTCTAGTTTGGATACGACGTCTTTGTTAGCAAGCTTGCCTCTAAATGAAACGTTGCATTTATGTGACCACACCAGCCACAGAAACCGACCTGAAACGTCTACTCGTGTTTTGTATACGATGTATGATTCAGCCGTCGAGGTTGATATTAGTAGCGGATTAGAGGTGTCACCATGAGAAACCAGCTTGGATTTGTCCTAGCAGACGCATTCATGGCTAGCGTTGAAGTGCGGTTGAGAGATCCCACCGGACAGGCAGGATCTTGCAAAATATGTCCAAATGGCATATTAGCGATCACAGCATCAATCCAAGGAACAACAGAGATGTATCAAGCAGTGAACACAACTCATTTAAACTCCAGGTTAACAGTCGAACACGGGGCGATGACACAACCGTCTTTCTTGATATCCAAATGATATCCAAACAGGACGACGGAATACCTCGTATGTCACTTCCCACAAAACACATTTTGACCTGTGTGTATCCCCATTTCCCCAGTTTTGTATCGGTGCGCCTCAAAATGGGCTAGGTTAGAAGGTTATATGATAGAGCCAGAAGAAAACATCAACACTGAACTTTAATGTCTGAAAGGGATATTTCACTTGAATGAATTTGCAAAGAAACAGACCATGCTCCTGCTAAAGAAGTTGCAGATCTCCCTGATCCAACAATAAAACTTTTTAATTTGAAGTTCAGAGAAGACGGTATCAGCGACCAGGTGAAGCAGCGTTTAACGTCTGTTGTCAAGCGAACCTATGGCGCCAGTAAATCTGTCGTCGCCTACATGCGAATCCGAATCTCAACTCCTGCACTCAAATTTCCACTACCTCATTAGAGCATCTCGCTCACCGTTTTATGCGTAGGTTCTACCCAGACAAAAGTGAGGCAATCTCGACATAAACGGGCGGAAGACATCTCAATTTGAATACAGTAGCATATTCTGCAACATCACACAGCACCCAAATGCAAGTTCAGCACCTGAGGCAACACCGACTTCATCTGCATCCCATCATTTGCTCGAATGTGGGCACCTGCTTTCCGTATTATGTACAGGGACATGAACGGCAGTTTTTTACAGTTTGTTGAATCCACTGCTATCAGATGATGGAGAATGTAGCTGTGTAAACAGAACGAATCGGGCATACCGCTGGCACTCCATTGGTGAACGACTTGCCCTTAACATCTGGATGAGAAAGATTCATGTTTTGTTTCATACATCCACGTGACACTGTTCTGTAACGTACATGTGGAGAGATACAGCGATAAACCTTCAGTATCCTGAACAAGTTTATTTCGTGTGCCGTCTTCAGGTTTGTAACAAGAAAGTCGTGTTTGAAGTAGTTCACCTCCATGCTAGTCAACCACAAAGGGCTGGGTAGCAGTTTTGTAAACTCACACTTACAAAGGATTCGGTAGCCATACATCCTATCTCATACAAATCAAATCTCATGTAACGTGCTGAAAGGCCACAGAACGATGGCTTTTCCGACGAAAGTTTAATGCAACTTGCCATGTTTTTCCTTCCTGAACAGATTATTCAGTGACCGTCATTAATGAAGATACGCTATGTGGAAAACACAATCACGTTTGAGAGTCAGGTTATCGTATGGGAGATTGGAGCTATCACCGTCGTACCGCAGGTCATATCGCTTTTCAACCTGAGGAATTGTAAACGAATTACTACGCTACATCTGAATATAGTGCGAATATAATGTGTGCATTCGTAGAAGCCAGTGAACATTATGTCAAAAAGAGTTGTTATTCTATGCGCACGTCTTGATGAACCATGGAAATATCCAGCAGTTTTTGCTAGAATGATCAACTAAACTCTCTATTGTTAACTAATAAAACCGTATATTTTGTAGAAAGGAAGCGTGCAGTGAATTCCTAATAATAAATTATAGTCCCTTCTGCTGGTCAATATTCTGAATAAGCGTCTAACTCATACTAGGTCAGCAGGGATGTGTCTAGTATCCGGGCTTCACTAGCTTCAGTAGAATTACCAGTCTCCTGTCAGAAAGTACCTATAAAAGAAAATAGTCAGCTCACCACGACTGCCCGTTTGATTCACTATGAGAATATTCGCTAGGTGGGCTAGGTGAGCATTCTTGTTAAAGTTCCTTCTAATCCTGATCCTCTATTGTCGGACGGATGCTGCAGCGTTCATGCGGACTGCGGACTCTCATTCTAGTTTAGCAACACCATATACTGTCAGGGATTTTTTTGTGCATGAATGGTCATGACATTCCATAACGTGGATTACGGACACTGTTCGTCTGTGCCACGATCAGTGTTGCGACCTGTCTGTCGTTGAGCCCGAAAGTAATTCAATTGCGCCCGAATTCTAACAGACCAGTAGAACTTGTGGTGAGATAGACTTGCTCCCATTCACTAACGAATGCAGTTCTGCTTCGTAAGCACTCCACACATGAGATTTTAACATACGTTACGCCTACAGAGATGGTGCACGCTCTGGTGTGTCCCTATTCCTGCTTTCTTGCATAGTAGCTGCTTTCCTGCTTTATTTTAACTATACTCCAGGTGGTACTGACGGTTGAGAAAATCCTAGTGACCGTCTCGAAACTACGCTTGTCATTTGTCTCAAGTAACCACAATGGATAAGACGCAGTTAGTTACGTAGGTCTGCAGCGTTACATCCAATTCACTCTTCCTAGAATGGATTTTCTCTTGCCTTAGCATGACTGCACTAGTTGTTTGACACAATGTTCGGTGACATGGGTGACGGTACACGGTACATTTGGACTCAAACGCGGTTGTTCCACGCGAAACTTCAAACATCGCTGTGTAACGGTTTGTGTGAGTTACACTGGAGTAGTCCGCGAGGCCCTTTGGAAGTTCCAATATCAAGTTGGTGAGCGTGAATAGGTCTGATTAGGTCTGATCTCAACTACATTGTCGAAGTTCTCCATCTTTCTTTGCTAAGTTAAATAAGAACCCCTATAAGGAGACCATCTCCAGACAAACAGCCCAAAGGCATATGGTGAATGTTTCTTTTCCAGGTGAATTGGGAATGGAAACTGTCAGTGATACATGCCCTAAATTCTCAGTTAACCGAAAGGAGAGGTAACTTATTCACACCAATCATTCTCTCGATGATTGCCCAACTTCTGAGCATACTGCTACTACCACTATTAAATGTACGCCTGCTTACATAACGAACAGCCGCTTTTCCACAGGACGAATCAGTGGCAAATACACACGAATCCTGTGTACAGTAAACGTTTTGTTGTGATTAGAATATTGCAAGTTTCACAAGTGCAACCACTGTGGCATCGTCTGAATAAGTCATACTGAGACCGTTCCAATTGGTTTCACGGGCGTGATATTCATGCCAGTACTCAAAGCTTGAATCAAGGCTTTCTCTCTGGAACGGATGCTCATAAACTGTCGTTCTTGTTCCATTCTCTCGTCATTTTCTGTCCAAAATACTAGTCACTTTTTTCTCGTTGTTCTCACCTACACAAAAATATTTAACTCTGATTAGTCAGTTAGCTTTTGTCGATTAGTGCCGTATTCACCATGGAGAGTTTAATTTTTTCCATTGAGAGTCTAAGCGAAACGGCAGGAAGTCTT
This sequence comes from Opisthorchis felineus, assembly GCA_004794785.1. Taxonomy (NCBI): domain Eukaryota; kingdom Metazoa; phylum Platyhelminthes; class Trematoda; order Opisthorchiida; family Opisthorchiidae; genus Opisthorchis; species Opisthorchis felineus. The sequence goes on from SJOL01005677.1 coordinate 272,537, forward strand.
CGCTCGTCAGAGAAGCTGGTTCGAATAGACTGGAACGAAGGCATAGTGCTAGTGACGAACGCCTTCTGCAAGCTCGTAATCGTTCCCAACTATTCAGAGGTACGTGTGGTGTATGGCATTACGTTCAAACGTGTACAGCTCACTCAGCTCACCTAGCTCTCAAGGAAACAGTCAAGACAAATTCATTGTTTTTGTCGTCTATAAGTATACGACTTTACCAGTCACAGTTCTCTGAGCGCTTCTGAGTGCACCATACATATTAGTTTCTTACCTTTGCTTCCAAGCGCGCCTACAGTCAACACACAAGAACGACCGACTTTCTAAATTCTAATTGCCATCTGAAATGCGGTATTTGGAAAGTCACGTATATACTTTCTCTTTAAGAATCCCCAGTAGCAATGCAGAACAGACAAGGTGGTCTGGGTTTCCAACACCTCTTACCTTTGCGCAAATTTCGGCAGACTTGAGAAGCACTGGCTCATCACGTTGCTTCCTTGGTCGTCCGCGGGGTTTCTAATGAAATGACATGATAAAGACACCGCACCGTGTAATAGGATTAGCAGTGGATAATCGGACTGCAAGAAGAACTCAAAAATAACCTTTATAGTGGGTACTTTTTGCTCAGCTGTTCGAGAGTGCATTAAATTTGATGTTAGGAAGCCACTCCCTCCTGATTGACTCTGATTTTTGGCCTACTGGGTTCCATAAGGTTCTCTTGACTTTTTGTCCCCTTGCATCACTTCTTCTAGTTACTCACAAAAATCGTGTTGATCGTGAAGTAATAAACCCGAAAACCAAGGAAGACGATCCCAATTTACCAAGGTTTTCTAAAATGTAGCAAAAAAATGGAACCATCCAAGGACGTTTTTTTCACCCTTCTGTCACTTAGTTGAATCAAAGTACACCGCCAGGAACTTCTGAGCATACGAATTCTGCTTCCTTTTGCCGCACCTCCTGCGTTTTAGTCTAATGCCAAAGAAAAACTGATCAAAAGACAGAGCCGACTCAGACATCATTATCACCTTTATCCTGCCGGTCGTGGGGTCTCGCCGCACGGCAAGAAACCTGAATATCTAGTACGCAGAACAGTCTAGTACACCTGACCTCGTGGTTGATCGATCAGGGCGTCACTGACGCTTTCTATCACAGATCCGTCACGCGTCGAGCTTCACATATTACGCAAATGACCATGCAATGCCCTCACGCAGATACCCCTAAAGACTTCACAGTAACCCATGTCATTCTAAGATGTGAGTACATTGCTTTGGGATGAAGTGTCTGGACTGGAGCGAAAGAAAATTCGTCAGGACTGCAACGAATCAGACAGTTCGTTTACGACATGCTCATTAATTCTTGGAATCACAATACCACAGGCGATAGGAAAACGAGGTAGATATTTTCCACATCTAGACAGTAGCTCAAGAGTCCTTTATCGTTGCATCTTTTGCATCGATATATATATTTTTTTGTTAAATTTTCAGCTAGCGACAAATCTGTGTTGCGAAGTATAAAGTATGAGTAACCCGTAACTGGATTTTCGGTCGTCGTCTACAATTAATAAGCATCTAAATTCTGGACGTCTCTGAAGAGATATTTTACAGGATTTTTCACAAAGTTCGCAAAACCCATAGAAGTGTAACATATTTGCCGATTTCCGTTTGCTGTTGACATGAAATCAAAATTTGTTGCCATGTCCACAAAGGCAGAGATCGTTGGACTGTGTGACAGATCATTTGAGACTGAGAAGTAACAGCTACGAGGATCCCGACTGTAGGTGAGATTCGAAAGCCTCAATCTGCAACGAATTTGGTTCAGCATCGGATGAACAGACAAGCTTGTCCACTGTTACGGTCTAAACAATGAACTTGAAGTGATTAGCATCAAAGGATAAATACATGAAAAAAAGCAGAGCGTTCACAATGCACTCAAGACGGAAATTTAACATTCCACGCAATTATCAAGCAGGCCAGTGTTAGTTCTAACTTTTTTTCAAAAGTAGAGCCTAAGCAGAATATCGTTGCAACAACAATGAAATAAACACAGAAGGACAAACAAGTCTATTTTGCTGTATTATCTGATATGCCACACACGCCAACTAGTTCGCACTCACAGCTGCACAATCACTACAGACCTCATAATCAGTTCTATAGGTTTCAGCTGTGTGCCTATCCACAGCTTCGCTTAAGCTCGTGTGCACGGCCATGAATGTTGAGGTATTTAAGCTTTCAACATCTTCATGAACGTAGATATCAGGATGGCGTGAACAGTCATTTTACTCATCCCTCATGTTTAATTGAATTCCTCATGTAATCTTGCCGTTAATAACCCTAGTGCTTTGCAGTATATTGATCTAATGAAAGCTAGGGTGTATGTTTTATTCTTGCTTAGGTGGTTGATGAACTGTTCGCTGACCTTAGCAATGGGGTGGAAAAGACTTCGCTGGTAACCACGGGGAATGAGCAGTGCTCCATGTGCAGCAATACTTATGCGAACCGAGGAGAGAGAATAAGCTTCGTTCCTCATTATAATTCGTCAGAGTCTCCAAGCACTAAAATGCTTGGTTTTAGACTCCAAAAGAATTATTCAGCTCAAAGGAGAATTAAGTTACCGACCCGTCATTGTGGATTTCTTGGTCAACTCAAGTTTTCATAAATAAAATTCCAAAGCAGACAAGAAAGGTTACCCGTTTCCGGGGCACGGTTTTAATGAGTATAAAGTAGTCCGCAGAGAAATGAATTTAAACTGCAACTTGAAAATACTCTTAGGTTTGCGGAACATTTCTACGAAATAACGCCTAGGGCACCATACTTAATCCTGGAAAGCTTGTGTCAGGCTTGACAACGGAACTGCATTGACTGGGCAACTGAACATCCCTCCACAGTTTTCAGGACTGTCAATCATCACCAACCTTGTCACCAGCAAATGTTAAATGTCCTGCAGTCATTTGTAATAGCTCCAAATCGTGCTCCGTAATGATGAGGTTATTAAATCTCTACCATTTTTCCATTAGTGTCGACTTACACACTAGTCAGAGATATTAGTGTTGTTTATAACGCGTATCACCTTACTTTGAACTTGTTAACAGTTACCGAATTATGTAGAGAGCTCACTTAGCATTTCCGCAAAACATCCTATGGATCAGTAAGGTGCCACAAGAGCCGTATATCGAACCGCGTACCATTTTTTTCAAACTGAACTGCTGTTAACTTCAGTTCAAGCAAACTTGCAACACCATTTTGCCTCGAAAATTAGTTCTGAGAATGTTCATACCATTAAAATACCCTTCATAAACCTTGTGTGGTTTTGATCAACGTTCTTCTGTTGTTTAAAAACGTGCAAAAAATAATTGTTTCGTTTTTTTGTACATAACCCCTTAGAGAATGAAAAAAACATTAGATACATTCCATTAAACGCCGTTAGTACCTTCTTCAACCCGCTGGGTACGGTAGTTGTGTGTTTCACCCACACGGTTTCTTCATCCTGCAGCCTGCTCGGCATCCCCGAGTAATTTTTAGTGCACCTCTCTCCATTCTTCATGGCATTATGAGTCTACAAATAAAATAGATCAAAGACGGAAACCCATATTATGCCCCATGTTAGCACGTATATAAACCAGTGATGAGACGTTCAAGGGGGTAAACTTATTGAAGAAAATTTCCCTACGCCACTGCTTTAGACGTTCATGGGTATCACTGGTCCCTGTAAACATTTTACCTAAAGGGGGACTAATCCAAAAAGGGCCATGTTGTACATATCTGAAAGGTAAGGCCTCCCTAGGAAGCGACTCCTTCGCGAACGAAACCAATTTGGTCAGTCCCTTGAATGAGACACTCGAGTGGATGGCAAATTTAGGTAGGCCTGTCGGTTCTGCGACGAACGATACAAAGGAAATCAAATAAACAGTCAGCCGTCTTACGGTTATCCACAAAGCGGACACCACTGAATAGATACTGCAAATACAGACATACATGATGGGAACCGCAACAGAGAGACGTCTTGCTCAGAATATACCTTCAATTGTAATATAACTACTTCCTTGTTTCTCCACAGCCTTCTCATCTTCAGAGAAGTAGCACCATTACAGGGTGCTGCTATCGGGATTCGACGATTTTATCTAACTTCTAGCTAAACATAGCGTTGGACTATCCCAACCCCAAAAGAGAAATAAATGCCCCGAGTGTAGAGTAATTACCTTTGTTTTTTCTTCTAGTTGTCCGAGAGTTATGCAATATATCTTACGCTCTGTGGAGTACCGTGCACCATTTTTAAAGGTTTGGCTACAGTTCTGCTATCATCTAAGCGCTTCCAGATACGGACAATGTGCCAGAATAACATGCATATTCCTGGCCATTCATTTTACGTAATCCAGAATATTAACTCATACAGAGATTTAATGCAAGCCAAACATTTCTTTCAAAGTGCCAAGTAGAAAATGTAAACCTTCACAAACGAATGAAGACTCCAAGACTGTGTGTAACGAACTTTTTCCCGTGTAACAAGAGTTCTGTGTCGTCTCCGGAGAACAGCGTGAACAGACTATATTAAAGTTTGAGAAAGACACAACAGTACCAATCTGCCTCAAGGATCAAGCTTCGATTCCTTTAATTATTCGCTTCTTAAGAATTCCAGCTTTATGCACCCTTGCGTCACTGCCCTACCCAAGAGACATTTTCTTCGTATTTGGTCCATCTTTCGAAATAACTTACGCCATTGTAGGCCTTCCTCTGCCCATGTTATTAATTTATTTGTTTTTGTCGAGAATGTGGGCCTAGAACAATGGATAAATGAGGTG
>SJOL01005677.1:277998-346050 GCA_004794785.1 Opisthorchis felineus
TATATATATATATATATATATATATATATATATATATATAAACATGCTGGCAACAGCCTACCGGCATAGTTTTGGGGCTGCCGTTTTGTGCACTGACAAGTGCATTGTTGCATCAACAATAGCTTTTGACGATTGGGTATTGTGAGGTTTGAAGCGTTGGCATAGCGTACTCCTCAGTCTCCAGAAAATGCATATATTACACCGAAAAGTCCTCGAACTCATAACTGCAAATCCCCTGAATGATTGCTCTGGATCCAGTAGACTTAAAACCTCTTGTTTCGACTCGGAGAGTCCTCGATGAGACAACGGTCCACGGAGAAGGACCCACAACGAAAAACCCATGACAAAGTAGACTATTTGGTGCACACTTTCAGTTTGATTTCACTCACAACCCCTATCCAATTCATTCATCTAGTACAAATTATAGAATCAAGCAACCTATATTTTAGAAGGTATCCATCTGAATCACCTGCCCGTATTTTCGACAATCCAGGAGTTGACCCGTTTCAGCAGTGCATTTCAAAACATCTTTTTTTCTGAAATGTCCTTCCGCTTTTTCAGGAGTATACAAATTCATTCGACCTAACTGGCGCTATATGGACAATAGGTTTACTGACGTGCGACCGCTTTACAAAGACCAGCTTTGGCTGCAACACCCTAACAGCATCCTTTTTTGTCCTGGGTTCACTTCGTGCATTCATGCCCACATATGACCCTTCCCTATATGGTCCAGTGGGACAGGAGGTGCTTCCTCTTCTTTGTATCTTTGTAAACTAGCTCATCTAACGGATGCTCATTCGCCGACTTGACTTCAATAGGTCAAACTTCCTGAAACAGGGACCTCGAAATGTATGTCCGTTGACAAAGACCAGCTTACTACTAAGTCCTATTATAGGTGCCCAAAAAACTTGGCAGAGACCAGTTATTTTTGAAGAGCACCTAGTGCTGACTGAGTGGTCCGTCTCCGGGCAATACCTTACTGGTGCTTCAGTATTCCAACCATGACAACCTGTAAACACATCGCTGCCAAGCGCCAACGTTGGGGTACACACAGACCAGGTGGCCGAATGCCAGAGGTGAACTCGAGTGATAGCGAGTTTGGTCGAAACCTCAATGTCTGAACAATCCACCATTTGAAGATTTCTAAGATCTTTTACAGGATCCTTACTTCAACCTAATAGGAAGCCTGATGAAGATAACGATAAAGTGATTAGACATGGGAAGATGCGGTGTTACCAAAGTAAAAAACAAAGGACCATGAAAATTTGTCAGACGTATAACCTAAAGCAATGCCCCGAATTTCTTCCCGGCGGACTCATCGCGTCTGTTTGTAAATTTTCAGATATCTTTGTTTAAAAGCATAGAACTCCTACAGGTAAATTTGCTCCGCTTTTAAAGCGCCCATGAATTGCAGCTGATCAGGATGATTATTCTGAAGTTTTAAAGATGAGAAATTTCGCTACTTCATCTGCTGTCCCAGATAATGAAGTAAGGTTTATTTATTTCAGATTTGTCATCAAATTTGAACAGGAGGTGCTGTCCCAATATTGCGATCAATTCTGCTGTAATATACTGGTGAATTAGTGCCATTTGCCAACTGTTTCCCCCTCCTTCAGTTACCGAATCCCATAGCACTTACCACCAGTTGAATTAGGCATTGGTCTTAACCACGTGACCAATATCCCAAAAAAATTTCATGAGAAATAGCACCTCATAGCATTCCACGAGAACCCTAATTCCTACTGCCTAAGAAGCACACCTAGATGGCACCAACAATGTACCGTGTGAAACAACGGGGTAAACATGATGACAGACAAGATTTTAAATCCTGATAGCATTACGGTTGAATCTTCCAGGAACTAGGTGCGTTAATGCGCGTAAGCATTGATGCAAAATTAGAGTGAGCAGCTTGAACAAGTTACGCCGTCTTCAAGAACACTTTCTAGTATCAGCATTTGACAAAATTCCAAGCTTTTTGCTCAGTGATTATCTGTTCCTCAATTACAATGACTGGCTAAATAAATAAACTACCTATTTGTAGTCGGATAGTCCTGATTAGGACAGATGTCATATCCTTCCGATTCAGGCAGTCCATCTAATAATGACTGACCGAATAAAAGTCGAAGATGCGGGCAACGGCCTTAAAATTTAAGAAAGGGTCACGCAACCGATTTCCTCTACGGTTGCCTGGTTTGTCCCCATAAGAGTAAGGATCCCTTGCTGTTGATCTTTTATAAATCCCATGAAGTCTTCCTTAAACACTTTTATTACATCAAAGAATATATTTAGTTGACATCCAGTTGATACAGTGATCACTTTAAAGCGACCTTTGAAGAAACGTTTGAACCTTAAGGCCATTTTACGATGACAGCCTTTACATAGTCCAGTATCATGAAACGCCCGGTTTTCAGAGAAGATTTCAAACAGACAGGATTTGCTACCGGAAGTATAACGCGAGAGTTGTGAGCTGTATTGCTGTTCATGCTCATTTTCCAATGAAATGAAGGCCCTTTTCAACCACGATCGTACTTCACTCGAAAACACAGCTCTCAAACAAGGCAGGAAATTGGGGGGAAAAACGGGTAAATTACACATCTGTTGAGCTATCTAAGACACAAGCACATCTACAGATTAACACGCTCTAAAAAGTGAAACATTGGATTACCCTTCCATTGCGAAATTTTTGCTTTTCAAAGTTATATCCGTATAGTTCAATCCGATCCTGTGGAAGAACAAGGCAAGATATCAGACGGGTTAAACTGTGTGCCTTTCAGAGACGTACCACAAGTGGCAATCTGAGGAAAGCCTCAGAATAAAAAAAAATTTACGGGTATGTTGATGGTTCCATTCCCAGAGCTTTCAATTTGAGGCTAAAAGATAGTTATTTTCTCCTCCCTCAAGATTTTCTCCGCGCTATACAAGATGGGTTAATTTGTAGTGAATCGGATAAAAACGATAATAAAGGACGGTGGTTTCAAATACCTCAAGCCTCTGTTCACCTACCTTGAAGGAACGACGAGTAAGACTTCAATGCTTTGAAGGTCTGGTCTTAATATAGGTAATAATGTCAAAAAGTAAAAGATGGATGACCACACATTGTAATTTACGAATTCAGGCTAGGAATATTACTTATTGTTCAACATGGTTTTGTCCTTAGTGCGTTTTTAATCACTGACAAGGCCAATCAAATGGAGAACCCCCAGCAATTTAGGGAGTGTCCGCACACACGATCCTGCTGGATATATCCATAGCTTTTCTCAATTCTTATATCGATCTTTATCGAAATAAGTAACAGTGTTACTTCTATATAATTCATAGGCTAGTCATATATCTATCTCGAAACAGATTGTAATTCAAGTTTACAGTTCACCAGTTTTGTCGAGCCTAGTCATGTGATGCAACGTAAGAATCGGAAAGCTGACATGCTTCCTGCAGACTGGTGAAAACTATTTTTGCAATACAGTATGTGTTGCCGCGGCTAATCGTATTTCATTAGGTTGGAGAAGAAATTGCTTCATTCGTCCCTAGTCGTTGTCATTCACTACCTATTCTTTAGTCAAATTTAGTTCCCTTCATTGAGACGAATATATGAGGGTGTTAATTCCCTATGAATATGGATTTTGTCGAGAGCAAAAAATTGCTAATGGATTTGAAGGACACATATCCTAATGTAATCACCTAAGCCAAATCTCCTTGAATCAAACTTTTGATGATATGGTTACTTAGCCTCAATTTCGACCAAATGGAACGGGTGTGATGATTTATTACGAGAATATCGAGAACTCACAAACCTCAATCGGAAGCAGAAGCGCATTGTCGGCCTCGTGAGCCGCAGCTTCGAGAGACTCTCGGAATTTCCGCTTCTAGAAAGTAATTTGGGGAGTAGAAAGGTGGCCAGAAAAAAATGAGAAATTCAGAAGCGTAAATTTTTGAACAAAATTTCTTTCTGTGTAACACAACCTTTGGGTAATATTAAACTTGCTTCTGTACACCATTGGACATGGAACCAGATGATATTACCCATTATAAGTTGACAGTAGGATGACAGCATTTCTGATGCTGTTGACAAGGAAGTGCAAATTTGAGATCAACACTAGTAGATACCAAGGGAACTCATCTGGTTCGGCGTTCTACTAAAACTGTTTCAACACAGCCTTCAGGAGCCATCTTCGCCGATTCGACGGCTAACTAATCACTATGAGACCTCTACCATGTTTAGTTCCAGTTGCCTGAATGTGATCTCGGCACTGCGATTTCCAAACAGATGGATGGCGCCGTCACCGACTAACTTATAAACCACATGACCAGTGGCATAAACGAGTCACGTGGAATACGGAAACGGGTCGCTCAAAAACTACCTTACAAGACTAGAGGACGAATAGATTAGGGATGTACCCTTGTGAAGAATACCAATTATCTTCTGACACCAGAATCAATTCTATCGCTTTGAGAACATGCTGATACTTGAACAAGGGACGCTGAAATGAGGTGGTGTATGCTCTAGTTTCCACAAACGGGGGGCCACCGGTTTGAATCTATCTCCAGATGAATGTTCACATTCACGCTGCCTGTACTGGTACTACGCACCTTTCGGCATTTTATGAAATGGCTTGAATACCCATATCCAGTGATAGCTGTAATTCTGAAGGTTATCAAAAATCCGGACTTTTCCAAACTTCAGTACCCACCAAGCGATTTGAAACATTCATTTCCGATGAAAATGCATGTAGCGGTTTACCTGTCATACTGAACTATGTTTGATAGCTCTGGAATTTGTGTTAATGTTGCGGTCCAGCTGGCTTGCATTCGCCTGGTTCGCAGTGTATCCCCTGTTCAATAGTTTTTTTCATATGTTCGGATCGGCCAACTAACCCTCTTTGTACATTGTGTTCNCATTTGCATGCCAGTTTGGTTTTGCCGGGAACCACACCTGGAACCCAGCTGAATATCTCGTTTATGATGTTTTTAAACATGACAATTCTTTTCTAACTTGGGGGGCTTTGTCTTCATAGCTACTGTGATCTGTGCAAACTAGCTCTTATAATTTGCCCCTTTGCATTTAGAACAAAAATATGTTACGGATAGTATAACCTATTTAGACCATTCACTTGATACCGGTCGACTGATTTAGTAAGAATGATCTGGAATAAAATTAAAACAGTCTTTTCTTATGAGTTACTGTTTGGCCGGATAAACGAAATTAGAAAAGACTTTTTCCTCCAACTTTAGGTTGTATGCTAATTTTGTAAACAGATTACGGGATGCGGGCTTATGGTGACGGATGTTTCCATTTGAGGAACCATGCTTTTTCTTTCAAAGTGTAACTCGCTTATGATAAGGGGTTAGAGGCAGTGATGAATTGAACGATGCAGCACTAAACAAGCGCACCCATGAGTGTGAGGTCACGAGATGGTTTACAATATCCCATCCCCATTTTCTCATTCAGGAAGTTGACATATACAGATCACGGCTCGTATACCCTTTGCTAGCAATATGTCTACATATTCGTGGCCAAGCTGAGCTTATTGGCTGCTGACCCGGTGGGCGTTGAAATGATTGATAAGCTAGGAAACTGGCCGGCAAGCGTCTTGTCACCATGCAAGCAGCCATTATCACTGCGAGTTTGGGTGGATGATTACCCAGCTCTGTCCGAGTCTGCGTGTATTTGATAAATACAAAGTAACTGATTGATTAAGGATTGGTCGGAGTGCAGTTTTTGTTGGTCCATCTGGAATTTGTGTTATGTTGTGGTCCAGCTGGCTTGCATTCGCCTGGTTCGCAGTGTATCCCCTGTTCAATAGTTTTTTTCATATGTTCGGATCGGCCAACTTACCCTCTTTGTACATTGTGTTCTTTTCAGTTTTCCCGTGATGTGGTTGGTCAGCTAGGCACCTTGAATTTTTAGACGTTTTCTTTTTTTGACTCTACTGATACGTTTGCCATTTTCTGGCTGTTGTCCGGGTCCCAAGGGAAATTTCTTTTTGACGCATCTTCCAGAGTATCAAATGAAAATGAGGTCACACAGAAAAGTACCCTGAAAACCTATTAGTTACACTGCACACTAGCTGATCCTAAAACACACAGTCATGTTACGCTATCATCTACATACAAAAGCGGACAAAATTGGGGGAATCACCCGTCCACTCTTACACTGACGGTATCTATTTGCTTGTCGAAGAAAAACGTCTGCGAACCACTTTTCGAGCTCAGCAAACAGATCAACTGCCACCTCATCATCGGCTAACTTTTCGGTTGCTTTCACATTTCTTTGGCTAAAGCCGCTGCGATATACGGTCCTGTGCCACGCGAAGCAGTTGTTTCCACAACCTAACCCATCCTACCTACTAAGTGCGACTGCTTTGTCCATCACAGAACAGTCACTTCGTCCAGAAACCGTCTTCATCGATGCAGAGCGGATGTTGCCAGCGGAGCCAGGCCTTACTTTGGAGAAACAAATGGTCGCTGTCGCACGGCTGGTGTTTCTTCCGACATTTTATAGCGTGCAAAAGTTTAGTTATCTCAGTCGGAAATAGTCAGAAGAATATGAAACTCAGGGCATTGATTTAACTTGCAACCCATTTAGGAAGAAAGAATGTCCCTGTCTATGAGCGCTACCTCATGTTAGAATGACTCTTCTTGTCCAGTACTGTTCAAGATCACATCCAACAGTATGCAGTAAAAGGTGTGTAGCTGCCTTTGACACTACGGTAAACTCATGACGAGTTGAACCATAAGGCACAGTTTTTTTCTCGGCTATGAGTGAAGTGCTGAAGCCAGCTGCCTTTGCAACCAAAGTCATAATGTTACAAAGTTAGTCTCAGATAAATGAGCTCCAACTGAGAAATACGTTGTGATCATTATCCGAAAAGTAGGAACATTTCAGCAGTATTCACAATAGGTCTGCTTCGCAGAGCTGTCGAGACTGCACCTCTTATAGCGTGACTTGTTTTTCACATCAGGGAGTGAAGAAACGACACGCACTGGCTCCTGGTTGTGATTCGTCTGCGTGGTCGAACACGATAGCTACATGAACGGACGAGTACATAACGAAAATCTGATTTTTAAACATAGGTATAATTTCCATTGTTACTAGAAAAATAGATAATTCTCACCGGAACTGGTTGTAGGTGTGCACAGCAATCTGTTTTCTTCTCAATGCCCACAGATATTGCAGATTTCACAGTAAGACAAAGTATAAAGGGAACTCACGATATTTTTCATTTGCAGCACACTGCCGCTAACGTATCTCCGCAATCTGCCAGCACGGACGCGACTTATTGTTGAATGCGTGGGATCCAGAAACACTACAAAATAGTGAGTTGCTATCCTGGTGATAGGATCAAACTCAGCATATTTTCCAGTCTGATTGTAGCAAATCATTGCAGGCCATTCAGGATATCCTGGGAAAAGATACGTGAAACATACTTCAAAATTATGGTTTCAGTGTGGTTCAACTGCGACAACAGCCGGAAAATGCACTTATGTTTCCTACTTACGTTGTAGTGAATCATCCAAACGCTGGATTAGGAAATATTTATGGTTCACCGAGTAGTCTACTCCACAAACAGGGCGGTATATATTTATTGAGAAATCAACCATTATTCGCCTTCAAAATGAAATGCTGGACTGGTATGAAACTTAAAAGTTACGAATGGACCATCAATCAAAATTTATAAGCACAAATCTCTCCACCAAAAACGAAAAATCCATATTTGTCGACAGACCTGGTGATGGTAGAGACTATATTCAATGGCAGAAACGTTTTGATCGATCAAAATAGCAATTTGAATCAGTGAGTATGCAAAAACTAGTAAAATAGTGAATTGAAACAGACACTTATTGAACGATCCCTAATATATAAGTATGCGTCAGCATGAAGTTGTCAGGCTTAAAATACATCCCGGTTAATAAAAAACTCCTTTTCAGAATACAATGAACGGTTTTTCCTGTTTCAAGGAAACTCGTAAGACGATCCAAACGATTTTCCGTCATGAGAACACTTTATCGCGATTATAACTCGGTAGTTGTTCTGTTGTTTTTTGTCCTAAACAACGTCATGTTTTTTCTATTCCAATATCATGGCTAGAAATGAAAAAGAGAAAAACAGGGAAGAGGCGAAGCAGGCCTACTATATATCTAACAAAGACGCACGAGAACTTCGAGTAAAACCTCATTCGGAAAGTAAATACCTGTCAGTGGGACAGGCGATCGAGAGTGTACTACATGCAGGTTAGCTGCAGCGTTTAGCAGTTGCCTTTCTCAGAACAGGAGCAAACCAAATAGTCGAATGGTGATTACCTCAGAAATTGTGGTGGAATTAGACACTTTGTCAACCCTGGGTGCCGTTCGAAGATGAACCGGATTGCTGCTGATGCTGTAATCCAGTGATTTGTTTCACATACGTGCACAACTACAACAAGGTTTATAGATTTAGTAAAACGACTACTTAGCTAAATAAGGTGGCGTTCTTTTGCTTGCTCGGTGAGCAATGAAGCTCTCCCACAGGAACATACAAATTAGGTAAGATAAAACATCCGCGCAACCAGAACCTTTATTCTTGTGGTAGAAGATCAATGATGACATGTCGTGGAAGGAAATACGAGGTGGTGACGAAGAAATGCTTGATATGGTGCATCCTATAATTTTCGCATCAACACTTTGGCCTAAAGACCATCTTTCAATGGTAGTGACGTCAGCTCTTCAGCTGAAATGTCTTCAGCGCATACTCTGAGCACGATCAACTTGGCATTTTACTAAGTCGAAACTCTGACTCTTGACAATACACGTTACCACACGTGTTTCGCTTATGTTGAAAGACCGTCCGTTGGGTCTTTCGTCCGGGCTGACGTTTTCCGATCATACCTCAAGAAAGGTCAAACGACTGACTGCTGTCGTTGACATAAGAAAACGTACTCGCATGTGTATCCTACAGCAACTGGTTAGCAGACCTGCAGGGTTGTGGGATTCGTCCAGAATACAGAATCTCACCGGTGTATTCAATTACATATATAGGAATGATGGATGATAGGCTGCAAAACTTGCATTTTTGGGTCTGTGATAGCAGCATCAGCAAGAACGGGTTCATCAGGAAGGGGTTCTGTTGGAAAGCCTACGGCCATTCTGTATATCTCGTGGTTGATTTTATAGAGAAAATTGAACTGAGTGTCTTGTGTACAAGAGTCAGTCCAGATGTAAATGCCCACTTTATTATTCAAAACAAGATAAAAAGCTGATCAATGACTTCCTTATTAGAACGCCAGTGAAGCAGGATGATACCTTCAAATACAACAGATTCCTCTTATCGGCTCTATCCGTTCACGACTGGCCTGTCCAAGGTGCAAAGAATCGTACAGCCTGTATTCCAATGTCGTTGTGCTTAGTGAATCCTGTGAAGAAGACAAGGCCAGATACAGCCTAAAAAGAACGAACGGTATCCTAGTTGTCTGAATATTAGTGATACAAAGTTTACAAGCAGTGTAGTTTCGCCTCTACTTGCAACAAATCGTTCCTTTACAGCCCGGGTCATGTTCCGATCCAAATTTCGGGTGCTGCAACAGCATTCATAGACAACGGGGAACGAAAAATTGAAAACCGTTGCAACCGTTGTGCTCAGGAACGATAAACAGATGAGTTAGAATTAGCTTGGACGTCCCCTAACTTTTCCGTCCACCCTGTGAATCTAGCCTAGGTAACACATTACTTACTTCCGAACAAGATTTAATTAAAGTACTCGAGGTCTTTGTTGGAAGATTTTTAGGTCATGGCGACAACCATGTTTTACTCAATCACTCAGTTTTCTAACGGTCTTTTCAATTGTGAGCAGTACAATGCTAGGTATTTTGCCTAAAGGGTGTTGTCGAAGCCGAGTTTGTTCAGTGGGTTAATCCTGTAATGACATTACAAGTTACCAAGTAAGAGGTCATTCGAAAATTGCAACCACACACATATTTTCACCTATCACACTTAAATTAGTCACTCAGCAACTGACAAGAATATCGGAAATTCAGTTAACCTATAACAGATGTTTGTTCATGGTTTAAGCAGATGCAGTGACAGAAGACAATGGCTACATTTCTTCAGGTGGGTGAACTATTCTCATTCTGGCCTACTACGTTGACTTGAGGTGTAGTTCTACCGCTACTGTCACAACTGAATATACTCCGAAAGCCAACAGCAAACTCCATTGTAAACTGGCGAATTTGTCCACTTTGCTGACACCACATCCTCTGGAACGTCCATGGACGTATTCCACTCATTTCTAAAAATATTTCGGTTGGCACCATGTCATCAGCTTAAACATGAGGTGAACGAGTTTGACATAAAACAGCACCGGGGACAAATAACAGTTTGGAAATTTGCGCAAAATTTAATCAAACCGTCATTAAATCACTTCAAAATGGTTTCATTTCATATTTACTCGCTTCCTTCAACCTATACATACACAGCCAATGAACAGGATTTCACTGACCTTGAAGTTTGGCCCAAACAACCGAACCCACCGCGAAACTTGTGTAAATGCAATCCTTGTAGATTTCATCCGGAATGGGACTTTGCGGAATGTTGCACGGATTTGAACTTCGACTGTAACCGGGCGTTTCATTCAAGACCTGGTTAGACTTGCGTGAATCGAGAGCACAGTGCCAGCCGATATCGACCAAACTGGGATCATGGACGTCAGATAAATAACGCCACTTCTTGCACAGGCAACATTCGACCCACGTTCCTTAATGCAAACAAAAATGCTGCTCTGCGGTTCTGTATCATAAGATTTCAGCAATGGAGTTTTACCACCTACCACAACCTTCTCACACTGCATTCATAAATTACATGGCTAGACCGTGGATAAAGCTAATTTCGCTAAAAGGGCTTTACCGAATTTGCGATTAACTACACCGGAAGTCCATAGTGGTCAACCAGATTAAACACTGTGAAAGCACTGCTCCAGTAATTCAGTCCTGATGAAAGTCGTAAGCAGTGTCATTGATCACTACATTTAGATAAAAATTAGCTGAAGAGCAATGTACAAGAAGATTACGGGTTCGAACTTCTGTAATTGAGGAAGAGCATACTGTTGATAAGACGAAATGTGAATGAGACATCTTTATGTAAGTACGCGTCACTGGGTCAAAATGCTCTATTCATTTATTTTGACCCGCTTCGTCCACACTGGTTAGCAATGACGGTACGTAGTTCATGAGGTGCCGTCATACCTCGCTGAACGCAATCTTCCTTCTACGGGTTCTAGGGTATCAGTGTTGAGCGCTTAAACTCATACACGATTAATCACAAGTGACCTGCTAACGGACTACTCGAGTGACAACCTACCATGGGTGCATTCAGCTTCAGGGATCTGATCACAAAATTACCAAGGTGTTTTCGAGTTAGCTGATAGTTCATAAACACGGGAACACGCACTCGGTGCCTCCATTGGGATAAACTAGTAAACAAAGTAGTCGGGACAGAGAGGCTGATCGAAAACCTTAGTTAGCTGAGATTTCTCGGCCATCCAAAGAATGACAAGAATGGACAATTTGGTGGGGCTTTTTGTGGGTCTTTCTTCGCCGGACACCATGAAACAGGTGTTTAGGGCTTGTGGATTCTAGTGTTTTACAGAAGCAACGAAATTCCAATTAGCAGGATGTGCGAAATTAAGAAAGCGGATCATAAGATTTTACTAGCTCTATATGGATTTTTTACTCTCCCTGAACACCTGGTGCGAATAGCATAGAATGATTGGAACAGTTACACATTTTGTACATCCATAATAACTGAAGTTATAATATTTGTGGATATATGTTTTTCTAGCAGTCTATCCAAATTACCGACTCACAGTCTAACGCAAGATTGAAAAACGGAACTTCCGGGCCACAATACGATATACCTGCCCACTAACACTGCTCCAAAAAATTCGAGTATGCAACCTCCTAACGTACAATGACTTACCCCGCTGGATGAACTAACTGTAGAAGGTCGGAAAATTTACAGTGCAGCGCATTCCATGGCAATCAAAACCTTCCCAGAACGAAACAGAAATTGCAATTAAACCTCCTTTGATTCGAAAGACAAAATGCTTTTTCATCTTGAACTCAGCTGATTTAGAGGTTACGACGCACCATGTCAGCTTATCCAAACAAATCTGCAACACACCAGCAGAGCACAACGATGTTCTACTGAATGAGAGGTGACAAACCGATCTGTGCAAAGTGATCTGAGGAGTGGAACCGATTTTGCAGGCCCACTAAGGTTATTTTGCTGCCGGTTATGGATTTAGCTGTTGTTGCATTAACAAAAAAAGAAGAAATAGAACATTGGAAGTCGTCTTACTTTCAGTCTGGCGGTTGCGTGGACCAGAGTGATAGCGTGACACTGTGACCCGGGTGAAAAGTTATCAGTATCCAGCACATCCTGGCGAGTGCGTGCATCACCAACCGCCGCACCGTACATATCTGTATGAAGCCGAGTAGTGCGCTGAACCGCCATAACACCCAATGGGAGCATTGCATGGAAGCACAACACGGACTTAGGATAATACATGCACCAAAGGGAGTGAATTTACCATTTCCTGGCTTATTTGGTCTTTGCCTGAAAGATTTACTATTATGCTATTTAAAAATGAGGCTGCGAATCAGCTGATTTCCGTGCCTTTTGGAAGGGCACTGAGTACTGAAAACTGCTACTGATCACCATAAAACCCAGCCCCGTCATGTTCTACAGGCAGCTTATGGTTATCTTTTTCCGACTCGTCGAATGGATAAGCCTTCGAATATTGAGTCAAAGCAGAGAGGGTTTAAAGGACTCACTGGACCCCTTATTATGGTAAAACTGTTGCAACAAGTGTGCACTGCTTTGCACAAGTTTGCACTAACATGTAAACGAAGGTCAGTATTGCATATGCCCTGGGAGTTGCACTGGTTAGAGTGACAAGGTTGACACAACTCTTCACTTAAGGGGTTAAAAAATATTTTTCGTATGTAACTAAAGCATCATAACCAAAAGTGATTCTTGCAAGGTATGCTGCCTACCGTCGGTTTGCCGAATTGATTACCCCCATAAAGTACCAGCTAGTGGAACTGGACTGCTACACCTGGATGAGGTGGTCATTCAAATACTATCCACATAGTGTAATGGGCTGCTGCCCCTTCGTTTATCTCTGCCGTGCGGCACGCCAAGCTCTCAATGGCAGTAAATTTGATTGTTCTAACCACGTCTCGCGTCCAAATGTCCTACAAGCTGACTGAACTGCATGGGTGGAGAATCAACCCATGCATTCTACCATAAGGAACATCATTTCCACGTGCGCTAAGAACGCACGAATGACCGAAAAGGAAACTCAGCAAATTCTCCGGACTACAGTTACTACTAGTTGAATCAGAAGGTGAATTAAAAATGGATTCGATCGAACTGTGAGTAAACAGAATAACAGTTTGTTCAGGCAGACTATTAAGTGAACACGTGGAGGTGTCGGTGAGTATTTAATTTTTACAAAAAGGCTGATGGCAAAGAGGATTCAGAACCGCTGATTTGTCATACGTGTTTTTTGCATTGCTCCAAGTTCAGCTTGGGAGTCTTAGGGCTTAGAGACAGAGGGTGAGCAGCGCGACCGCAATTGCGTCATATCCATGATGTTAGTCGCTTGGGAACTTTCTTATTTTTAGTCTTATTGACGTTTTGCTTTTCATATCAGGGATAGTCATCAGCAGGCATCGTTCTGGAGCTAACCTGTACACTTTGGTATCCAGCTTGTAATCTGTGTGTGGTGATCTGTAGCCGAAGACCTGGGCACGCTAGTCTCGGCAAAAAGCATATGGCTATAGAAAGACAAGCTAACTGATGAACGAAATCCAATTTACCTCCACAACCCCCAGCAGAAATTTGGCTTTCATAGTTTGCTTAGACATAAACGAAAATCCATAACCTCTAGCCGCGTCCGAATGGAAGGGGAATTTTCACAAGACGTTAAAACGTTTCTCAAACCTCATAACTTAAATCATGCGGTCTAAGTTTTATGAATCCTAATGAACAGGAACCTATGGGATCAGTACAGTGTCTCGTGAGCAGAACTGTGAGATAAAGGATAAAGAGTCACTGATTACGCGTCAACCACATTGCTGATCAGTCGTTCGTGCCCGAATGCTTAAGTGTTCAACTGCTATCCGTGAGATCGTGAGTCGAAACCCCCTGGAGTTTCTTCAGCTGCTCCCTGCTGATGATTTCTATCAAGGATGAAACAGCTGCACAGTACTTCAAGAATTTTTCAGCCAAGAGTAACTTTACCTACTGAACAAAATCCAGTGTCAAAATTATCTGCTTACCTGGTAGTTTCGTACTTTCCGCCTCGGGTGTTGTGGCCTTCGACTGAGCAAGAGATTTCGGTTTGCTATTGGTTTGTTTGGGCTTTGTTTGTCTCTCAGGTGTTAGCTGTAATCTGAAATGTTTCGCAAGTTCCTTCAACGTTTTCACAGCATTTTCGAACTCATTTGGGGATATCGCACTAGGACTACTTCTTTTCTGGCCGGATACTCGATGAAAGGTCTGCAAGTCAAGGGGTCTAGTAAAATTGCCTTGTTGTGTTTTAGTAAACTTCTGACGAGAATTGCCGCGAATGTACTGTTCAAACAGGACGCGTGTGTCTGTCACAGCAACTAGCTGGAGTACGTTATCGACGAAACTGTCGAAGGAGTACTCGCCCATCGCCTGAAAAAGGACAGTTAATGAGGAGTAATCAACGTTTTTAAACAGTAAATTAAACAGGGACTGAATGTTTATCTGTATCACTCTCGTAGGGATGTCCCGCCCTTTTTAGCAAAAGAACAGTTGGAATCCGATTAAGAGTAAGCTTCTCCCGATTTAGCTTCAACAGTGCTAACATATGGTTTGTGTGCTCATTGATTTTGGTGTTGACAGAACAGAATAAATGTCCCAAGCCAATAGGAAGGCTAGTCAAATGAGGGTGGTTTTAATGCAAATTTCGCACTCCCATGACTGCTACAACCAAAAACAGAACAGATGTAATAACACCGATACCCCTTCAGAAGAAGTCCGATTAGGGAGAGTTTCTCACACTGTGTAACTATTACCTTTGATCTTGTTTCTTTTTTAATGCCGAAGTCCGTCCAGCGTCCACAAAAGCTTTGATGCACAAAAGGACTTAAACGACTGGTGTATATCACGGAATGAGCTGATCGGCCAAACTTCTCAAAAACCACCAGTACGATTTAAGTAAACCACAGCAGTCCCATTGTTCAAAAAAATTTAGACGCACTCCAAAGCAACTAAAAGACCTGCGATAGATTTTACCTGGCAACAAGCACCGAATGAGGAGGACATTTAATATTGTTGGATCACCGAAAATAGCAACGAAGCAAGCAGAAATGAACTACGTTGTTGATAGTATCTCGGCTATCAGAAAAGTTGGTGGGCCGAAAATTAACCCCAGCTTTGTATCATTCGAGCGCCCGTACCCGGTAGGCGACTGCAACTACAGAAGTATTTCCTATTGATGATCTTTGTTCACCCACACGAAGTAACAAATTAACTGATCCTAATGTGGAATTACCAGATAAAGAGTGGGATGGCAGCAGCCTTTCTATTTTCGTGTGCATAATATAAAGCATAAACCATCACGTAAGTGTCACAAGTGCACTTCCCACCAAAGATAAAACGGGAAGCCCTCACTGGTATTTAAGGCGCATGTATCCTTTTTCCACAAAAAAGAGTAATCTGGACTTCGTCGCTTTGTTTCAGGTTATGATATAACCAGGCAAGCAAATCAAGTTTTCTCCAGTGGTATTTTCAATGCAAAACGGATTCTCCTGAGATTTCTGCGTGATAAATAGGTCTGAACTTACATGCGTGGGCAACACAAATCAAGTTGGGATCAGTTTGATTCTTCCGCCCGATTGGTTCAAAGTCAGATACGAAACAAATATTTGCGATTTCAGAAGGGCTTGATAAACAATCGGTAGTTTTTAATTGGGCACCTTTCGGTGTTGACACAAAAGCTTCATCAGGCCAAGTGAGCAGGTCACCAAGTTGGCCAGGTTTTAAGGCAGACGGAGAACCAATCAGTGAGACGTCTTCAAATTAGCGCACCAGATCAGTGTCAATTAACGGCTCTTGTCGGTTAGTGTGGTTGCCAAACTCTTGCGTTGATGGGTTGAGGGAGTTTCGAATTAGTTCCGATCGGGTTTGATTCTTTAATCTTCAACTTCAGGGTGCTTCAATTGATGATGTGCCACTGGTAGATTTCGTTGGTCTTCGAGGGCTTGTGATTGTTGCAACAATTTAGTTGGGAGGAGGGAGGGT
Source organism: Opisthorchis felineus (assembly GCA_004794785.1). Lineage (NCBI taxonomy): Eukaryota > Metazoa > Platyhelminthes > Trematoda > Opisthorchiida > Opisthorchiidae > Opisthorchis > Opisthorchis felineus. The sequence continues at coordinate 294,304 of SJOL01005677.1, forward strand.
GGGTGAGGTTAAGTGGAATTCAGATCACGACTACTTCTGATAACCGTACACCAACACGTGTCAGCTCGACTGATCCAAAACCGTTCTCCACACGCTTGCCAGTTCCACGCCTTCTATTCTGTTAACATTGGGAGGCTTGGTGATTTCTACCGCCTCGACCGTCAGTCTCTGTGACGTGGACCGTAGTCCTCGCCTCAAAACATCAACATTTTCTAAGTCTATCTTGTGTCCCGTGTCCAGTGCATGTTCCGCGATTGCCGAGTCTTTCAGTAACGCTCGATATTCATCTGTGTTTCTCGGCGGCCTGTTTATTTTCCTTCTATGCTCTCCGATTCTGGTGTGAAGTTTCTTGGCCGTCTGTCCTATATTAGTGAAGTCGTTATAATTAATTTTGTAGACGCAGTCCATGGTTCTGTTTGCCGGGAGGCAATCTTTCAATTGCACCAGTGCAGAGCACAGTGATTCTCCTCTGGAAAGCTACTCTTATGTTATCCTTGTTTAGAATACTTCAAATGAATTCCGATGTCCCTGGTTTATATGGAATAGCAGCAGTCCCAAATCATTCCCTGTTGGGTTTCGCTACCGGTACCAACACCCTTCACAATTGACGCCTAATCAAACTAGCTGGATATCCACTACCCCGAAGTTTGTTCTTTACTTCAATTAGGGTTGCTGTCCGATCAGCTTCTTCTGTGCACAGAGCCATTACACGCCTAAACATTGATGAGGCAACACTAGCGAATACCGACTTCGGATAGGCAGACGAGTAGTTCAAAATTGCCCTAGTGTCCGTTGGCTTTTCGTTCACTGTGGTCTTTAGTTTTCCCCCCGACCTTATGTGTCATGAAGTCTAAAACTGCCAGTGTACCCTAGGTTGACTCTATCTTCATACTAAATTTCATGTGTGGATTTAGTTCGCCCAGATAGTCGTAAAACTCATTGATCTTGTCTCGTTTCATTACAACGAAGGTGTCACCTACATAACGCCAGAATATCTTAGGTGAGTGTGGGAATCTGGCTGAAGCGTTCTGTACAAAATCTTCCATAAATATATTTGCAAAAAAGAGGTATTAGAAATCCCATTTATAGACTGTGTTCTTGAGTATAAACCACGGAGTCAAAAACGAAGTGGGTGATATTCAGACATGCTTTTATACCTTCCACTATTTCATCTACATTAAGTTATGTTCGTTCTGAAAGGTGAGTGTCTGCTAGTAGCAATCGCCTAGCTGTTTCCAACGATTTCCCTTTTGGCATATTTGAATATAATGAAGTGACATCGAAACTTACAAGAATGTTGTCTGTTCCACGGTGATACCCGCCACTTTATTTGCAAAGTCAAATGAATTCCTAATGTAAGCGCTAGATTTCCCAGTGAGGGGTTTTAAGATAACTGTCAAGAATCTGGTCAGCTCATTCGGTGAGGAAGCTATTCCGTCTATTATTGGTCTCACCGGAGCATCTGGTTTATGGATTTTCGGTAGGCCGTAAAGCCGTGGTTGGACTTCACTTTTGGGGTACAGTCGCTATCAGTTACCTTGCTCTAAGTGGTCTATCACGGACCGCAAATACCTGTCAATTTCAGTTTCACTCCTATTCATTATAGATGCAATATTCCCACTATTGATCTGCCGGTAAGTGCCTTCTGCTAGGTGTTGCTTGACCTTCTGCAGATAATCACCCTTGTTCATGACCACAGTGGCCTTACCCTTATCCGCCTTTGTGCTCACTATGTTTTCCACCTGTTTTAGGGTGTTTAACGCTGTTCGCTCTGCTGGTGTAATATTTGGAGCTCCTGGCTCCTGAGACTTCACGACTTCAAGCCGTATCCGTAGCTTCTCTGCCTCCATTGGCGAAAGTTTCTGAAACACGGATTCAACGCTAAGGATTATCTCTTCTGCCCGTATCACCCTTTTGCTCACTGCAAAATTCAAGCCCTTCTCTAGAAGACAACGCTCTTCCTCACTTATCGGTCTGTTTGATAAATTTACCATACTACAGTAGCTAGTAGGCGACTCAGGCTTAGTCATGGGCTCACTAGAAATCCGAGTCTTGGAAAGTGAATTTTCGAACTTACGGATTTGTCTCTGTCTGCAATGTTGTCTCTAGATGACTTTCACTCCTGTCGCTTTGGTTTGGAGTAACTGCGGGCGGGAGCACGGTCTGAAGATCTTGGTTGAGCCGATGTGCGTGGGGACGGATATAAGATAAACGCCGAGTAGTCAAGTAGGTCCTCTGTTTGAGGAATGACTTGAAAGCTGAACATGTTATTCAGGCAGAAGCGAGTGACGTGTCCGCTGGCTTAACCAGTGATGATGTGGGGATTAGTTTGTGCTTCAAGCATCTTTTACTGAATATGCGGTCCTTCTCTCAGTTTACCTCCAGCCTTGCCCATCGAACGTAGTCACTTGACAACACATGGTCCGTAGTTAATCTCAGTCAACTGAGAAACGTTTGGAATCGATTGAGAAGTCAACGTTTCAGAAAAGCTTGAAAAAAATCGGTAGTTTTTAATTGGACAACCCTTCGCTTTTGACACAAAAGCTTCATCAGGCCAACTTCACAACAGAATCGGAGAGCATAGAAGGAAAATAAACAGGCCGCCGAGAAACACAGATGAATATCGAGCGTTACTGAAAGACTCGGCAATCGCGGAACATGCACTGGACACGGGACACAAGATAGACTTAGAAAATGTTGATGTTTTGAGGCGAGGACTACGGTCCACGTCACAGAGACTGACGGTCGAGGCGGTAGAAATCACCAAGCCTCCCAATGTTAACAGAATAGAAGGCGTGGAACTGGCAAGCGTGTGGAGAACGGTTTTGGATCAGTCGAGCTGACACGTGTTGGTGTACGGTTATCAGAAGTAGTCGTGATCTGAATTCCACTTAACCTCACCCACCCTCCCTCCTCCCAACTAAATTGTTGCAACAATCACAAGCCCTCGAAGACCAACGAAATCTACCAGTGGCACATCATCAATTGAAGCACCCTGAAGTTGAAGATTAAAGAATCAAACCCGATCGGAACTAATTCGAAACTCCCTCAACCCACCAACGCAAGAGTTTGGCAACCACACTAACCGACAAGAGCCGTTAATTGACACTGATCTGGTGCGCTAATTTGAAGACGTCTCACTGATTGGTTCTCCGTCTGCCTTAAAACCTGGCCAACTTGGTGACCTGCTCACTTGGCCTGATGAAGCTTTTGTGTCAACACCGAAAGGTGCCCAATTGAAAACTACCGATTGTTTATCAAGGCCTCCTGAAACGATGACTTCTCAATCGGTTCCATACATTTCCAATTTACTGAAAATTTGTAGTTATTTCACATGAAACTAGCGATGAAATTCCCGAAGGTGGTTTTAGAAACGGTAAAAACTACGTACGAGTATGCCTGTCGGAATAAACAGCACGAGGAACTGTGTATTTGAAATTTGTATCTAGCTTTGTATCTCATTGGTTCTGGAGGGAATGGTCAGGCAATAAATAAAGTTATGTACGTAAGTCCACCGGATTTTGAAAGAATTTATCAATATCCATTTACCGGCATAGTGTTGGTGCAGAAGTTCTCCGTCGTTTCTACGAAAAAAAACACTGGTGTTGTCAACCAAAATTCCGCACAGTGCCCTCCTCCGAAGAACACGAACACCAGTAGGTTACCCGTCGGCAAACACCTTCGTTGCGTGTACTGGAACACGACGTTGCGTCCGCGATCACGTGAAAGGTCTTGATGAAATTCGGTCTAGCGATATTAAGTGTTATGTGGATGGCAGCTACTTGTCTGCTTAGGAAACCCGGGCAATGGCCGACGATCTCACCCACCGTGCTAGTTGGGCGGATGGTGATAGGAAAGTGAGAAGTTCGAGGCGAAGCAAAGTTGATGCAGTCAAGGCCGTAACTGTGGCTGAGGACACCGTGGACGGGAGAGGAACTTGACACAGCATCGAGTGCCCAACCTGAGCCGGTTGTGTCTGGCACTGAGTGACCTCAGCTAAAATTGTGGTGCTGTATGGATTACTTGGTTAAGATGATAATGGGGCTACGCGATGTTTCATTAAAATTGTTGATTAGGTGCGGCCAGTAACACAAAGGCATGTTCTGGAATATTTGTTCTGAAATACTGGCAGTGTATGGAACATGGAGAGTGGGTTCCTGATGGCAAATACTTTGTATGATGTGTTGCACGAGGCAGATAATCATTTCGAATGGAATATGCAAATAAATTCAAGGCAGTGTAACTGCAAATAATGTCCACTACAGTCCTGCAGAACTGTTGAATTTAATAGTTGCTAATCTGAATCAGATGAAGTAATTACAGTGGAACAGTCTAGAAATCTGGCCGATTTACCACACAGGTTCTAGGTCCACAATGCCGTTTTACATCTGAATAACAAGGTTTACATAAATGGATTTCCAGCCCGATGAAAACCCCGCCACTACATGTCTTTTGAAGCAAAACACAAGGCTAATTTGACTGTTCGAGCCACTGCAACACTACCAAAATTAATGGATCCTTTTTTCTCCAAGGAGAACGTCGGTAGATACTTTTGTTAGGATCAAGTTGATATCCCAGTTATCCTTAACCTGCAGGACAGTCTGTTCGATAAGGTACTGTTTCGTGTAACGAGATTTGCTGGCCATTTATGACGAATGACAGCCACCGTTGGTTGTTGTGAATGTGAGTGCATCTTTTTTATAGTTTTTGGGGTTTGCATGCATCCCCATCATCTGGAAATTAGTCAGTTGTTTCCAAAGCGTTTACTAGCAAATAGCCGTTGCTTACACCTGGACGTTCATAATGTCAGTAATCAGAGAACCCTGAACCACACATGTGCATATTTTTGTATGGTTCTGCATGTCCACTATTGTGCATCAGAAATTTGTTAGATAAACGACTAAAGTCGCTAGTTTATGAAAGACATCGATCAGCTCAGTTCTGAAGCAATAAAAATAAAGAATCAAAATTCGAGCTGTATTTGGTAGAATAAATCAAAAGTCCAGAACGCGGTCGGTGTAGCGATGGGCACAAATCGCAGGATGAGACAAAGATGGCTTGGGCAACATGGGTGCAGTAATTCTTTGGGACATTTTAACAAATTGTCACAAACAACAGCTCCATTACTCTTCTTTCGACAGCAGAATTGAAGCGGAGACGAAACCAACCACAGGTGGCTTTCCTGAAAGCAGAGTAGCGACGAATTGAGTTACTTATTGGCCGTTCAGCGCAATCAAGCAGATTTATCGTGATCTGTGTGGCACACCATCGTCACCATCACCGTTGGTTTGGTTACCGAAGTGGGATATCGATTAAACAGAAAACTCTGTTGAAAATTACGCACTTGGAGGATGAAAGTTTTTTCTGCCAGGCTGTCACGAACAGTTCGAGTAATACGTGGGATAACGCTTAGCTGAACTATCTAGCTGGAATTCTGGGAGAAGAGTGATGGATACAGTACACACCATACTTGTCACTTGCGCGAAAATATGGTTGTCACCCACATGCCCGTAAAACGGAGTGTATTGCCGAACTAATGACAGTCAATCAACTGCATTGCAACAGCTGTAGTTTATCACCGTAGACAACCGAGTTCTTCTGAAACCAACACAAATATTTGGCTACTTCTACCAGTGATTTCACCATACAAAATTGGAAGGGCGACTAGCTGGGGAACTGGACTTAACAGCGTTCAAGAAATGATCTCTCTAAAACTCAGAGGAAGGGAGATTGAACCCGCGACATTTCACCCAAGAGGCAAGAGGATTCGTCAACTGTTTGACACACTGCACCACTTAGCATATATGCTTGAGTGACAGAGCCCGCCACATTGGCACTGAATGTTTCCCAGTCGTTCTCAATTTTGTAAGTAGTGGCGATACTTTAAAGTCCGCTCTAGGCTGTATCCTCCGAAATGAGTAAACATCAGCGTCTGAGAAACGCGATTGTCCTTTGTTCGAAAAAATTCATTGTTCTGGCTAATAGTAAAATGTTGGGGTTAATGAGTAAAACTAGCTCGTAATTATAATTACATGCGCCACGTCGTTCAAGACTGCCACCTAACTGTAGATCTAGAAGTGATGCACATCATGACATGTCATTATCGGACTTCACGACACACCACAGTAATTCGACAGAACACCAAAGCGGAAAAATTCAGACCCACTTTATTTCAGACGTTTGTGAGGTTGGTCAGTAGCAACCCGTGGCGTTGTCAGTGAAATTACTCGAAACATTTTCTAATTTGCCTTTTTCCCTTGACGTGTAGGTTTGAAACCCAAAAACTTTCACCCGCTCTGCTGTGAGCAAAGTGGACGTGCGATTTTCGAGAAAATTTGGCATAACGGATTTTCCAAAGAAGACCCACGATCGAGTATTTCCAGCTAGGAAATTCTTGTTCGTTTCATGAACAGGCAGACTGGACTTAATGAAACTAATATCTGTGGATTTCAAAGTTGAATAGCAGGCGCAATATTGTACACAGTTGTGCTAGACCTATGGTATGCATCCAAACTGATTCAAGCGCTAAAGGCAGCACTCCTTAAATCTAACTATGAACCTGGTAACCTTTATTTCCTCTAGAAAGTCGTAAATTAACTGTTATGGTAAATTTATTCGAGTGCACATGGCAATGTCCTAACGTCACCTGGAACTGGTTCACTGTCCCGAAGGTGTAGACAGTATAAAATCAAAGGCGAACTGTGATTTAGCAGTAAATTACGATCTGAATGAAAGACAGTCAAAGGGTAGGCGACCTCTTGGCTTTGAAATCCACTCTGTATTTTGTTCGCTTTCTGTTTGTCATTAGTCTATACACCTGTTTTCACGGCTGGAAAACATTGTTCACCACAGTTTTCTTTCTACCGGGATTTCGCATCCCCTTCCTAGCAGAATGGATCGCATGATGTCCATATTTAAATCCCACACCGCTTATGTCAGCGTAATATGGTGGCAACAGAGGAACATTTTGGACAGAAACGTACACAAGGGATGAATAGAAAGTGTCGACAATTAGGCAGAATAAAAATAAGGAAAATACTAATGTCAGTCACCTATATTTTCTTCTTCTGTGCTCTTCATGATTTGCTGTTTTAATTGCTCCTTCTTTGGATCAGAGTTCTTGCTCACGATTCCACCCAGACCTCCCGTATCCAGCAGTCTTGTGTCTTCTTGAAAACGATCTGAAAGGCGGTCGCCGTCTTCTTCTTCGCCTTGTTCAATGAGCTTCGTACCTGAAATACCTGTACTTATTATAAAGTTCCTTGGGGAGCAACCGCTTTCCGCACTGTATTCGCCGCAACCGGTTGGGGCAGTGTTTTCAAATGTTTTGGCCGCTGCACAAGCATTTGTAGTTTTCTCTAACGTATGGAAAAATGAACACTGTAACAATAAAGTACTTACTCCTTTTTCTCGGTAACTGCAACTCAGTCGTGACCGCGTCAGACTGACTGCTGGATCTACTTGAGTTGGACTGCCCAATCCGTCTTGGAGGACAAAATTTTAACTGCCTTCTAGCGTCACACGTCTTTTTTGTGGTCACCCGGTCTTTACTATCAGCGATGGGTTTGTCACAAAGTGAAGCATCTTTTTCGACCACATTGTCAAAAGGAAAGTCACGTTTTATATTTTTCTGAAACGAGTAAGCCATTGCTTGATTATCCGTCGAGATTTCACTGGCGGTGGTGTTGTTATCTTCACAGGATTCCAATTTCTGTCCACGTTGCCCATATTCGCGATTTTGAAAAACGACAGAAAAAAATTACCGCTATTTAGCTGGGGTTCCCGGTCACAATTATTTGTATTGTTCTGAAGTTAGCGATCTTTATTAGCAGCGCAAATTACTGCTTGGGTTCCGGTAATAAAAAATAAACAGTCTCCAATTGGTATAACCGACCGCTAGAAAAGTACCGACACCTACACTGTAGTGAGTTTGTCAAATTTCCTTTGCGGAAATCTAGTTTGTATAGGGGGTAATGAATAATAAAGAGTAAAAAACGCATAAGAGTATTAGACAAGGTTAGTGCTTAATTACGTAAAAGTGTTAGAGACATCGCGTAAATCAAATGTTTTAAAGCTTTTGCCGGGTAGTTTTAACCTCATGACGAAGACTTAGTTACCAAATTACAGTCAAATTCCAAGGAAAACGATCGATTCTTGGCAAAAAACTGACACTTACATTTTGATTCTCCATTGAGACTTCGACAGCAGACGTCATGCTGTTCGCGCATGATTCAATTTCCCCTTTTGGTAGCGCACGCTTATGTGTTTTCTGTATGAAAATAAATCAACAACCTCAGTAGATAAGGCTGACCATTTACCATGCAGGTAGTATCGAGGAAGGTTAATTTTTTCACCTATCGCCGGCTATCAAAGGCTAACAACCTTGAGTAGTTGTACAAAGTATGGTTAAGATGAAGGTAGGCCGGGGTCACTCAGAGTTTTTTGTTCTTATCAAAACCCGTCGGCCTAAATAGGGAGGATCGCACAAGCGGTATTTGAGCTGGTCGAATCGGGTTGTTTGCGGGCTTACGAGTTGACAATTATGACATCGCCCACAAGGACTGACAACTGCTCGGATAAGACATTTTGACTTTATCAGCGGTCAAATAGCTGGAATAAGTTCACGGCCGGAAAAACGAATTTTCGCACCTAATTACGGGTAAATCTTTGGCGCGAGCACTAAATTTGTCTTTAGATGGCAAAGGAGTCCTATTAGGGAAGAGCTTTGGCACCATCCGCCGAGTTTTCTCCATTCTAGAGGTCATTCTGAGGCATAACCGACGAGTATGGATAAGTCTGTTGTCTTGCCAATTCGAGATATCAGTTCCAAAAGTGCTACAGAGGTGCAGTAAATAACTACATCTGCTTGTTTGGATGTGGGCTGGGAAAGTGGTCCAATGAAACCGAATTTAAGAGGGAGAAAAATCGAATTTTCCTTGGGCGACTGCACGCAAACAACACCCAGTACATTTGACGGTAAAAGTAAGAGGAACAATAAACTGCAGCAGTACATGAATCTGATGGATGAAATTTCCCACACTGGATAGAAAAACCTAGGTTGAAACGTGGTACTGCATTTCAGCAGTCTGTCAGTAATGTATTACCATGGTGGTCCTTCCGAAACCGATCCGTTTACAAGCGAAAACCGCATAAAAATACACGGATACACGTGTCCTAAAGGTTTGTAAAGACTTCCGTAAAGATGTGATATCTTGCGTACAACGCTTACTTTCGAGCTTTTCGACATTACTTCTTCTGGATACGGATAACCGTACGTGAAAATACGATCCTAAAACAGAAGAATTTGGTGGCACTCCGGTTGCTGAAAGAATGAACACTATAATAGCACAACGGTTAACCACATTGCTCAATACACTGCTCATCATATTTTGAACTAACAAGAAAATGATCTGGATAGGCGGATTATGAGCCTAAATTCTTATTTTTCCTGGGTGCCAAACCCTCGGATTAAAGCATGATGAAGACGGAAACCCATCCTCACTTCAACCTTATACAGCTGGTTTCATTTTGAAAACTGAGTATCAAATGTCATTGGACATCATCCATTTTCTCAAAAATGGCCGCAACCCGAAGCCGCCGTTTGTAAGGTACCCTCTTTGTGCTAAAACCTGAAAGGCCTTTTCAATCTACTGATGTTGATATCTCACTTAGCAACTTTAGCCTCATTTGGATGGATTACTCTCATTAGAAACAGTCTGCGTGAAAATAATATTCTCTAGTTCATCCCTCGATCCTTCTTTCAACGGCCACTTCCTTCCAAGGATGTCCACCCGAAGTAAAATACTTTATTTAATTACTTCAAAATTATGATGCTTGAAAGTAGCCAGGAGGATTTAAACACTAAGATATTCCTAACGTGGGATTATGAATGCATCCTACATTTCGTCTGGCGACAACGGGTATCCTCCAAAATATCTGAGTCGACGAGTTCGCAGCACAGCTTTATGGAAATAAGTTAAGATATCTGGTTGCAGTTGCCTGGCAGTGGGTGAACAAGTGGTTTCTTTGACTTTAAACCAAACTCAGAGATGTGATACCTTCGTGCAGTTGATCGTGGAGCCTCACTTGCGTCAACACAGACTTTATTGAAGTCCAGTACATTTGTTAAGCTCAGAAACGTACTCGCCTTGCTCGCAGACAATCAAGATGAACGGTGTGGCCACTTAGGTGACTGCTGCTTCGAATAAATTAAATGGACCATGCAGTCAATTATTTGATGCGGACGCAGTCTGAACCCTGAATAATCCATCTTAAGCTTTTATAAACTTATACAGTACATTAAACAACTTCAATGGGGCACTCATGTCATACAGAATGTAGCGAAGCTTTCTGCTTACTTATAAATAATCATGAACTCGGAACGACAAGACAACTCAGCTAAGTACGCAGTCCTATTCTGAGAATGAAGCATCTCCTTGATACATGGTAAGCAGATACAAGTGACGAGCTATAAGAGGAAGAATTTTTACTCACCTCCAATGACATTCTCACTGCTCTTTCTGCTTCTTTCACTGCTTTTTCTAGCCTGTTCCTATATCGATTAGACTAAATGAGACGGAGTTAAAAAGCAAGTGGATGCCATTGTTTCGTGCTAAATACTCGCATTGGAAAAAAAACACTTCCGATGTGACACCAGGTTAAAAAATACGGTAGAATACGACTAAATGTGAACCTCAGGGTGAGCAGTTTCATTTTTGGCATCCTGTTGAGGTTACTAGAGGGGCTACAGCCCACTAAAATCAGTGGTAATTAGTGGGACAGGCATGCAAATACAGTCGTACGGAAGTCGCTATCGTGAACTCGTGTGAATCTACGCGTGACCGCTTAACAGTCCCCACAGGTAATTTATTTGTTCCGTGAGTGTGTAAGAGTTTCCAAACTAAAAAGAATCCACCATAAGATTAACTATGGTTGCCACTGGCTCAACAGTCATACTATTTACAGAGAAACATGTCAATCAATGATCGGAACCCATCAAAACTTATGAGCAACCACAGAAAAAATTAATAGCTGTTTCGGTATAGTAAGCTGGTTTTGCTTCATACATTAAGTCATTCAATAAGTGTTTCTTCCATGAAATCAGGTTTTATGTAATTCAATCTTTTGGATAATAACCAGTCCGCTGTTTGTGGTATGTATACTGACAAGCAACCCAGTAAGATTAAGAGACAAGTAGTGCACTCCTCTTCTGATGTGTGGTGTGGAAAATCTATCAACATAACGAGAAGGCTCGATTGAGGAATGAAATTAATGGCAGTCGTTTTGATAAAACAGTATAACGCAGGAGCTTAGGGGGTTAAATTACAAACTAAATGACCCGAAAATTGGTTTATTCAACCAGTTTCTATGAGTTGAGTCTTCGGGACCTTTTGGCTGTCGAACTGTTCCATAATCTTGACCGGTATAACTGAATGCTTCTTCAAAAAGAATATTCATTTGCCTAGAAGTTGTCGGATTATTTGATGGTGTACAGTCCATTTTCAGTTGCACCAGAAAACGGCTGGAATTCCATGTCCATAAAAACAAATGTTTACTTCAATTACAACGAGGAAAACTATGCTCCGAGGACGGTTTACTCACCAACGCCCAGATCGACGCTAGCACTTTGGAGACAAAGATAGGGTGTAACTGAGACTGAACTGGAGAAATTACTGGTTAGACAAAGCACAGATTATCTGGCAACTTACCACGGTGCGCGGTTGAAATTCTGCGCTCAAGCTGAATTTCCGTAAACGTGACGCGCGGACCTTTTGTCGTGTTGTGCCCTTCGGATCAATAAAGACGATATAGTAACGAAACACCTCTCCGGTTGCTTCGTCGTATTCAGCATACCGTCCACTTGAATCGCAGTCAACCATAGCTGGCCATTCTGGGTAACCTTGAAAGAAAAAGAAGCATCCTGACCAGTAACATGGGGCACCCGAATCGGCAGGTTTTCTGGCGTCTCTAAATGTGCCATCAACGGGAAAAATGAAGTCATTGAAACATTAATCCATTATACTTACCATCCAGTTTCGCCCAGACCAGAGATCCTGCAGTAAATTTGGTAAACACATATTTTCCTTCTCTAACATCTTCTAGCTCCGTCTGAAGTTCTTCACACGGATTTTCCACCTCCTGCTTTCCGTCTAAATGCTTTGGCTGCAGGCCACAATGCCAAGCCTCATCCAGCATACTGGGATCTAGAACTTGATCCAGAAAACGCCATTTGTTGCATCGAACACACTCAACCCATGTACCTAAAATTTATTGTAAATTTGCTTAAAATGTGTTGAACATCAAAAAGTTGTTCGGAAACCATAAGAACTATCTAGTATTTTCCAAATACAATCCCACTATTATTACCTTATCTGCCCTGGTCACTGCAACAAAGTATAGGAGACAAAATAACTTGAGGAAGAAGTCAGTTATCGTTATACTCTGTGAAAATTTTAACCGGTTTGTTGCTCAGACATTTTTTGAGCTTGAAGCTCGGGTTCGATGACCAGCCTACCAGCAAACTTATAGTCTGACCCGGTTCATAGCAGTGCGCGTGATGCACAAGCATCCGATATTCAACTGCGATCTGCCTATTGCTGTCCTATGGACAATTTCTCACCTCAGCTAGATTTAAGAAGCTGCCTTTGTTACCTTGCAGAATTCAACACCACCGGCCAACTCATGCATCTGACGCTAGCATTGGAACTCGATGGTATTATCCCATTCCCGGAATTTGATCCCAAATTATCACAGTCTTATGTGGGTTGATTCATTCTTGAAATTGTGCTGTCGTTCCAGTGAAAAGTAATAGAAACTGCATCTGAGGGTGTGCGAAATCTGTTCGTGCGAGACCCAGCAAATGCTACCAGACTCAATCAGCAGTATGTGAAAAATGCCGATAAATGTTTGCACTCAAAGTAGTCAAGTGCTTCAATCGTTATCATTCTCAAGAATGAAATATTTGCCATTTTCCCAACTGGGAGTACCAGTTCCACCTCTGAACTATACCAAAACAAACAATTTGAAAACCGTCAAAATCAAGTAATCAAGCACTGATCATTCAATGGCTCGAACACATTACACCTGTGTTATTTCCCTGATTGAAGTACAGCACATGTAGACAAAAGAGTGCAGCTTCTTACAACCAACTTGTGAAAAAGGTGGAAAGATGCAACTACAACACATTTTACAATCTCGTCTACGTCGAACTTGCGGGCATGCTGCAATACGAAATACGAACGTTGGTTATCGCGGCGACACAACAAAATGCCTGGGGTATCGTTAAGGCAAACAGAGTGAGGTGTTAGAGGTGTGGGTACTTGTCGGTTATCAGCTTTCCGCTTAGTGTAAGCAAAACAAGCATGACGTGGTTTGCGTCAAGAAAACAGTGTGACTAGTGGGAAGAACTAAAACTGTTAAAAGATAGAATAGCCGCTGGCCAAGTCAAATATGTATAAATAAATGATAGAAAACCACGTTTCATTTATGTCGACAGTATTCTTCAGTTGTCTTTTAGACATACGTCATCACACTCAGAGCGGTTCGAGGGAGCAATGGCATCAAAACGCACCGGTAGTGTGTGGTTGATAAGCATCATCGTTCTCGTCTGAATTCGCATTAGGCATATTATGAACAGCTTTATGATTCACGCCAATTCCGCAGAAGTTTCGGTCATCCTTGGTTTCTGGAATCAAAGTGGCCTCTTCAAAACGGGATTGATCCGAGCCCGTGGAACTAGACACGGCTGAGTTGTTTTTCGGATCTAAGCCCCAGTCAGCTTTTAACACCCGGAGCGAGCATTCTTCTGCCTCACTACATTGCTGTCGTTTGACGTAGTTCCGTTTGTTCTTCCCCGCTGTGGAGTTTTCTCCTTCTCTCTCCTCCTCTTCTTCGGGCGACAGATATATCCGTTCACCATTCAGAATGTAGGTTTGAAATACTTCCTCGAAATTCCTTTTTTCCAGGTCACCTAGTACTTTAGTAACCAGTGCGTCGAAGGTGTCTCCAGAGAGGCGTTCTGTCTCATTGTCTGACGGATGACACATTTGATCCGCTTCACAAAGATAGGTCTTGTATAAATCGTGTATGTCCCGATTTTCCAAAGAGTCAATCACTGCATCCACTAATGTGCTGAACTCATCGGACAGGAGAACCTGTGAGAGGATGAAGTGACATTAAACGTGAATTCAAAATAAAGACCCATCTCACATCATTTCACCAAGTGAGCCTTCGCGTATTCTGGCCTAAACCCCGCCTCAAGCACTATGAATGGCATGGCTGACAGCTCTTCAAACTTACTTGGACTATCTAGTTAGTGCGGGAGAAAACACGGAAAAGTAAATAGTGGACGAATGAGCAGGTTTGCCTTGTACGACGTGCATTCGCAACCTGCTGACCTTACTCTTCAAGGTAGTTTAAATAATCTGGAAAAGTGACGTGACTTTATTACTGTTTCGCTCGGTTTTATTCAGAGGCGCGCAAAGTGCGACGTTCTGAGTAGGAGTTTCTGTCGTTATGCGGACGATCAGTCCAGTCATAGCAAACATGCGGTAGTCCAGGTTAATAACTTTTCAACACAAGCCACCGACCTTCGAAATTTCAGGTTGTGCTAATCTTGGTTGATAGTCAGGCATAATAATAAAATAAAAAATCAGCAGCTGTAGCGCTCTTTCGATGCAAATCTGCCATGGCGCGCAAAGGAAGCACGAAGAATGTGATACTGCCGGGTTACTCAAACCTGGAGAGCAGACAGTCAGGTAAATTGACCCATTTGAATACAAGAAAAACTCCTCGATGACAAATTAGTGTTAACCACATACACATGGAGTTCACTGCACTGGCAGATCAACTAAGTCTATTACTTTGGTATTCATCATTCATAGGATTTATTCAACCTAATGTAACCATCTTACGGTCAGCTAGGAACGAAATCGTCAGAGTTACCGGAGTGCCATTTTAAGATACTCTGGTCCGTCTGTACGAGGGTGCAAAGCAGAGAGGAATGCATCAACTGAACACAGAAGATCAGTAATTATGCCCCCAGCATACTGAAGAGTTGGAATTCAGCGGTTGCCTGGATTATTGACAATAAGTGCTAATAGGCAAGAATTATTCGGATAAAAACCCATGGAAGCTTGCAAATGAAATGGAAATGCACATTTTTCCCAATGGTTTTTCAGTAATTTGGAACTTTTGGGACACAGGCGTGCCTAGATCTGATGCACATTAGGCTTCGACCAGCTTTACTTATCCATTTGGTGCACAAGTGTTGGGTTTAAGAATAGTCGCAGTGTAACTCTAGCGAAGAACCTGCCTTATCTAAGGGAGATGTTGCTAAATGACGCTTTTCACCACCGGGCGTCCAGACAGAGTGCAGGCGGCTGTGCGTTTCCATCAATCAGCAGGCCATAATTCATATCAATCCAACCATAAAAAAGAGCTGCAGCAAGAACGGTGGAAAGGAAAATTGCTCTCTTGCTTGGCTGCAATATTTTATGATTGTTTTCGTAAGATATTTTTTCTGTGTCGTGGCAGCAGCCAGGCTAGAGAACGCTATAATTTCCACCTTTTTTTGTAATTGAGTTTTATTTCTAATACTTTAGTGATTGTTGCGTCATTCACACGGATCTACAAGAAAGCACAAAGAAATGAGCTGTTGCACGATATACCGGGTGATTTTCCTGTACCTCTTCGGGTGCATACTGAGGAACAATATAAAATAACTAAGTAGATCAGATCTGGTGTTTACCATCGGGATGTTAAAAGCAAGTCAATCACCAAGGCAGTGCCCCAAGAGAGGACCAAGCCCTTCTATATACATAGTTTCAGTTCCAATCTTTTAATAGCAGTGGACACAGCAGGACCCAACATCTTACCGTGGTCCTGTACGTGAGGTGGGACACATCTGTCAACTTTCAAGCAAATGACGGATAATCGATGAAGTTGGCATAGATCCTGCACTTGCCTCAGGATTTATATTTGTATTTGGGCGTGGTGCAGCAGATTCGTAAGACAGCCTAAGTCGAAGTTGTCTTTCAGTTCAGTCAAGGTAGGTAGCCAAAAACCCAGAGAGCAAAACGTAGATGACGTACTGAGGTAGTGAAACTTTGACTGCAGAGGTCGGGTTTCGATTGCAGTTTCCTCATTTTAAGTGCGATTGGCCACACATAATGGTACAACTGACAATTAACTCTGACTTAGACAGGCGGAACACCCCTCAATTTGAATACAGCAGCGTATGAAACAATCCGCCAAACCACGCCCAAATATAAACTCAATTCCGGAAGCAACTGCTTGATCGATATTAGCTTCATTGATAGCCTGTCATGCACTTGAAAGTGAGCATTGTATTGATCCGGCAGCAGTTACCTACTTCGTGTCTAAGGCTAGGAAGGGTAAGGTGCTACACTCTTCTACCGGGAGATAGAAACCAGAACCGAGTAAACGGGAGGAGTTTATCATATTGCTGGCATCCTGGTGGTAACTGACTTGGCTGTGAAATTTCGTGTGGAAGCACTTGTTCTGTTTTATTTATTTATCTGACATTATTATGCTACTTACATGAAGAAACAGCGGAATACACCCAATGTTCCGTGCAACAGCTCATTTTTCCGTGCACTCTCTAAGCTAAGAAGCGTTTCACTCTTAATACAAGTCCCAAGCAACCAACTTAGACTCAGCAGACGAATAGCGCACAGCGCTGATGCGACCGAGCACGAAGATACTGAACCTTACCGTGGTGTGACGGCTTATGTACCTCCGCAACCCACTGATCTATACTGGTCGGTGTCCGTGCTACACTCACAGAATCTCTCATACCAGATTGGTCAAGGGTCAGAGGTCTAACGAAAACAGTCTGCTCGTCCTCTAGGTGGAACATGTGTGGCGACTTGTTCTGTAAACTTTGAACTGCACTTGCTGGCTTGCAGTCAGGCTTTTGCGCCAGAGGCTTTGGTTAAGGGCCATAATCGTCCTATTGTCTAGGTGTGGGCGCTTTAGCTGTATTCCAGCTCACGTACAACCATGAATCGCCCACATGCAAATAAACACATGCCACATCGGCCGTCGCGTGGTGCCATCAGCCGGGTCGACTTACTTGCTGTATACAACAGGGCGGGTAAGCGAAAACATGCAACCGCTGACGCCTCTTCTCTTTCTCTTTCACATACTCACTCTCCCCCCTCTCCCCACCCCATTAATAACTCTCGTCTTGTAGGCCAAGCAGTTAGGACTGATGACTCCGTTCGTTCTGCATCGGTTTTACAAACAACATCTGCGCATTATTCGGCACTGACACCCAGAAATCAATTTTCAAGCATAAACATCCACTCTATCTGGCTGCTTTCAAAGTCCGTACTCTGAAGCAAGCAGTACAACAAGCTGCTCTTGCTCTCACAGTGGACTCGCTTGGCATTGATGTGTACTGTGTCTCAGAAACAAGAATTCAAGATACAAGCACAGTGACTGAGCTAACCACCCCATTGCTCTCCACTCGCTTCCGGCTACGCACCTCTGGCGATCCAGAGGCTCCCGGGACAAGATGTATAGGGGTTGGTATCGTCCTAAGTTACCGGGCGGAAGGACCCTTGCTTGGTTGGATACCCGTTGATAGTTGACTGTGTGCGGTTAGTCTGGCAACGTTTGTGAAGGAGTCCCACAAACGGGAAGTTGATCGCTATCTGCTTGACGTGTCTGCTAACGCCCCAACCGACTGTAGCTCTGACACCTTCATAGACAGATTTTATGACGCCTTGAATGCCTTATTTCGTTTTCGAGGGTTGCGTAAGGTGGGGACAAATGCCTTAGCAACTGGGAGACTGGCGGATCCGGATGGGAGACGAATTTAAGAGAATCGTCTTCTTGGGTCCCTTACAACCGCCCTACCATTAGATACGAATTCATATTGGGATGGGATCGTCATCTCTTTACACAGCGCTGGAGGTTTTGCTAGAGGCACGGCGCTTCCAGGCCCATTCAAGCACTGGATATCAGACCGAACAGTGGCACGGCCTAAATCCGTGAAGTCTGGTGGACACGGGAAGCCAAAGAAATGGAAGAGGCCTAGGAAACCAGGAATGCCCAAAGATCAAATCAGTTGATTCGTGCGACAGGTCCCCAGAAACCGCCTGTGACCGAAACCATCAAGGATCAGAATGGAGCGACCATCTTGAATAAGGAAGAACGCCTCGATCGGTTGGCCGAGTACTTCGAACAACGGTTATTGTAACCAATAGCTTCCATTCATCTGGAGCGTACAGCTGAAGTAGAACCCTGGAGGGTTAATGCGGAACCCCCTACGGCCTCGGTGATTAATGATTGCATATGTTCGCTCAAGTGCCACCCAGCTTTTGGTCCGAAAGACCTCCCACCCGCATTGTTCAAAGATGTTGGTGAAATCCTTAGTCAGCGCTTGTCTGATGTTTGCCTGACTCTCCCAGACAACTGGGGAGAATCAGTGATATTACCCCAAACGGGGATCAGATTGACCCCGGTTGTAACGAGACTCTTGGCGTTACTTGTGCTTCGTCGCCTTATAAGGCACGTGAAGCACTGTCTCGAGAGCAGCAAACAGGATTCCGCCATGGTAGGGGTTTCGTTGATCAAATCTTCACACCATCAGGTCAGGTGGTAGAACAACGCCATACATACAAATGATCCACAATTTTAGTATTCCTGGATTTCCAAGGCGCGTTCAACTCTATTGACTAGGTTGTTCTCCTTGACACGCCTGCCCATAAAGGAGTACTTCAAAAGTTAGTGAACATAATGAGTTCCTTGTATCCTCAGAATTCTGGGCGTGTGAGAGTACACGGAGAGCTCTCCGAGAGCTTCTGTACACAAAGAAGTGTCCGTCAGGGGTGCCCACACTCCCTATTTCTATCGAAATTCGTAATCGATAAAATAATGAGACAAAGCCTGGACGATTATCAAAACCATGGTGTTCAAATGGTCCCTAACGAGAACCTTGCGGGTCTGGAATATGCAGACGAGGTCTTTTTCTTCTTCGAACAGGAGAAGGAGCAGCTGTTTCGGGATGAACTGATCAAAGCCACTCCTTCCTTTAGTATGAACTTTGCACCCGCAAAGTGTATGGTCATACTCGTGGACGTGAAGTCACTGAACACACCACTTACAATCCAGGAAGAGACTCGAGGTTGTGGAGCGTTTTATGTATATTGGAAGTTAGATTAGTTCTAATTGTAGTTTGACAAATGAGGTCAACGTACGAATCCGTAGGGCTCGGATCGCGTTTGTTAATTTGAGAAACCTATGGTTTCAAAGGGATATATCCCTGAATCTCAAGGGGCGTGTGTATCAGGCTACACTGTGGACTGTTTTGTTGTATGGCTGCGAGACTTGGTCTGCTCTAGCAGCGGAACTGAAACGTCTTCAGACGTTCGACAACTGTTGTCTCAGAACCATAGCTCTTACGGTTTGGTGTCGGCGAATTCCTAATGAGGCAATTAGAAGGCCAGTCTTTGGTTGTGCACCGGGGACTTTCACTGAAGTGTCCAGCACCAGAAGCTGTGTTGGTTAAGCTATATATTGCGTATGCCGAACCATCGTTTGCCAAAGAGAGTGCTGTTGTCCGTGCCGAATTCAGAGTGGCAGAAGCAGAGAGATGGCCAACCCTTGACCTGGCAGAGGGGTATGAAAGAGATCGCGAAACGTTTGGGTGCTGTCGGTGCTACCAGCCTTCCAGGAGGAGGACTGGTTGATCCCCACTGCACCTGGTTGGAGACACTGCAAGATATGGCTGTCAACCGGTGTCAATGGCGTTCTTGTTGTTAGTTTCTATTCATATTGCCTTAATGAGTGTCTGGAGGTGTAGGCACCTCGGAATGATCGTATTAAGCTAGCACTAAGTCCCTTCCCCGTCCACCTTTATTCTTTTCTTCACAATAAGGCTTTCAAATAGCTCATGGTAGCGCAGCATTAGTGTTGAACACTGATGTCATGGTATCGATGATGATGAGGATGATGACGATGATTTATAAAAGTGCACTATAAAGATTATGGCCAACTGTTCACTAGGACATGTTTAACTTTGATTAAGCATTGTCAAGGACCACTGAATATTTTTTTCAAAGAAGCGCTTCTCTCCAGACGCTTGGTCTTTTTCGCCAGTTACCATTTTGACGCGCATGAACTACAGTAGTATGTTTCCTGGGCTGTTATGAGCGGAAGTTTAGCAATGATTATGATGATTGATGAAGAAAAGATGTGTAAAGAGATCTGGCCCTGTGATACAAGTCTGCTTGCTAGTTGTCAATTCCAGCCAAAAGAAATAAAAAAACTTACGGAAATTCCTTCAACACAGAAAGGCGTGGTCCAATTAGCTGAGTCCAGACAACTAAATAACAAGTTTCCTCCGGCTAAGATGAAACATGTCAAACTAGTACGAAAAAAAACAATCCATTACGATATCGGTGGAAGGTCCTCCCTCATTCAAATTGTTACTTAAATGAACTACTTCAGGGTACTTGTAAACTATTTGCGAGTAGTAACTTACATAGTTTGGGTCGTTAGCACAACTTAACCAGGGCTTCCTAAAAGCTCCGAAAAGAACGACAATAGGGGAATTTTTTAAGCCCTTGCCAGGAGGGTGAACGCATATCGCTTTTTCTCCTCAACTTGTTTTGTAGCCTTGCTTTAATCAGCAAACGATTTAACGTCGATATGATCTTGACAGAGTGATATGAATTGCACATCAATGGCATACAGCCCTGATTTTTTATCTCAATGTCAAGTTTCTACAAAAATGTTCTAAGTGCCGGTCAGCTGCCAGTGGCCCAACAGTTGTGTACAAACTACTAGGGGAGAGGTTACGGATTCAAAACTCCTTGAAATTTCTTGAGATGCGCACTGCTAATGATTCCCAAAAAGGATGAAACCGGTGTACAGTGCTTCTCGGCTTTTTAGCATAGATCTGCCTCAGCTACGGGACAGAATCACAATGAAAAATTTGTTAGAGCAATAGGTGGTTCAAACTCTAACCGAAAGTCATTATTTCAGTGATAAGAAGAAAAACTCTCGAAATTCCACCTTGGGGAACCCTCACCAGTATAGTACCAGTAGACCAAACCATTACCCACAAACTCTGTGTGTGGAGCCGAAGATTATAAATTTCTACATAGGTGCGCTTAAAAAAAATTTAAAAAAACATCCAAATCACACTGTGACATATTTATCCATTCTTGGAAAGCCATCATAGTTTGCCAACATCAAATTGTATTAGTCTCTGGGACTTTAATACTAGGTGGTTTAATGAAACGAAAGGTTGTGGAAATCGATCCATATCTCCTGGAATAATTTTAAGTGCTATTAATCTGACCGCAATAAGGCCCGGCGCGACGCCAGAATTGATGCAGTTATCCACACATGACCTCAGAGGACAACGTCTCCTCACCTAGCAGGTCAATCACGTTGTTATAGCCGTCCAGGCAAAGCAACACAGACACACGCATACACCCATGAGATCTTCCACTCATACCAGACATCAAAAATAATGCCACCATTAAATCAGTAATGACACACGATGAACGACCTCTGTTGTTGGCGAAATACATTCATTAAAACTAATCTGGATGATTCAAGTGAATCCCAGTCGGATTTGTCGTTTATGATTATTGAACCTAACTTGACATTATCATAATTCCCCCATTCATTTGCTTACTCCGACATATACTTTTGATCTCCACCTATCCTGTTCATCCGTACCCGCCATTCACATTGCCTCAAAGGCCGCCCCGTCCGACACTGGTATCTTAGTGCGTGTGTGTGTGTATTTGTGTGTGAATACACGCAGCTAACCTACTTACATGTAAGTGTTTGTGCCTCATCTGCTGAACCTGCCCGGAAGTGTGATGTGATTTTCCGTTGACCACGAGGCTGGCCACGGAAGGGACAACCGCAACCCACACTACCTAGCCAACATTCCGCTCGCAGTAATCTGGCATGCGGACGTTGACACTGCACTGTGCCCGTCAGTTACAGACTTGCACACTTGCTGACTCCACGGGTGTGGACAATTGAGGTTCGTTGTATATTTTCCTCACTTTTGTTTAAGTGGTGCCGTATACCTCGAATCCAATTCTTCCTTTTGATACTCGGGATCGTCAGACTCAATAATGACCTTAATAATGATGGACTTCTGCTGTTGTTTTATTTGCATGTATTCGCTAGGCTGTTAAACCACTTGGCAAAAGTTAGTCGCGGTTGTCGAAGCGTCGGGACTACAAATTCCCGTGCTAAAACGCCGTATTCTGATTCCGAAACATTATGCACATAGGGAATTATGGAAAGTTAACTAGTGAAATTTAGCTACCAGTCAAGGCTATCTCGTTAGAAAGTTCCGACTACTTCCTACTGCAAACCATGAGGCGCCTCTATCAGCTTTTACCGTTTCTGGACTATTGTGTAATTAACTATTTGAATTAATAGATTTTTATTTGGGTGGTTACATATTCCGTTTAAAACTTATCTACCGAAACGGCGACTTCTGGTACGGTCTTAAGTACATTATTCTCGTGGGCGAATCGGGATAAGTAAATCTGAATTCCCATCAGAATTACATGTAACTTACTGGACTTGTGTTGCGGGATAATGCGTTCTCCAGTCCAACTGTCCGTGTCTTCTTTTTCCACGACTGCATATGTTTTGTGCGGGCAGTTGCTCCACTCAATGACTTTGATAAGTGGTCTTCAGAGACTTTGGATGTGTTCAGTGGATACATCTGCAAATCCTTGTCTTCACTACAATGACCTCTGGAGAAATAGCAGTTGTACAGTTCGTCGACTGATGTTCCATTGAATTTTGTGAGGACGGAGGTGATAAGGTCATCGAGATAGTTTGGATCAAATGAAGTAGCACCGATCAATTGCTACCAAGACAAAGAAAAAATATTATCATAAATATCGATCCACTTTTTTCCTCTGGAAGAGTGTGAGCTGTACCGACAGACAAAAAAGGGAAGAAGGGCATTTCGGATTCTTAC
This sequence comes from Opisthorchis felineus, assembly GCA_004794785.1. NCBI lineage: Eukaryota > Metazoa > Platyhelminthes > Trematoda > Opisthorchiida > Opisthorchiidae > Opisthorchis > Opisthorchis felineus. The sequence continues at coordinate 317,300 of SJOL01005677.1, forward strand.
CGGCAACAGCTTTGAATTCTTTCTGAGCGGCGCCAGTCGCAACGTGCCGTTTTGATTCCAAAGAACTTGAAGAACGTCAAATTGTTGCAACTGCCCTAGCAAGCGTACATGTATTCATAACTACACGTGGGAAACAATAGATTGGTAGATAAGAGCGTTTCTGGCAAGCCAACTTTACAGAACCTTCGTCTTGATTACGGTTCACCGAGTAGGTGTAGCTGGGTTTCACAGTCTGTCATTAAGGTCGGAATTTCATACTTAAATTAACCACCAAATAGCTGCTTACTTCACTGGTGTCGCATAGAGTATATGGATTCAACGGTTTGATTCGTTTAGCTAGTATTTCAAATGCGCTGGGAACCCGACTAGTGGTGAATAGTCTGCTAATTACTGCTTGCTTTTGATTGTCCTCAGAGAAACTGATATTCCAAGGAATAATCATTTCCACTCTAAAATTATCTATAGGAAGAACCCGAAGCCGATAATCGGCTACTTGTCAAATTCAACGTAATAATGAAAAATAAAAAAATTGTCTGACCATACGCAGGCACGCAGACTCTTAGTAAACTCAGCACATTTTAAAAAAGGCAAACCAATGAACCAAATTCACCTGTTGTGTTTTGCTGTGCTCCAAACAGAGAGCTTGATTGTCAGCAACATTAGTAAAGAACCAGACTGGGTTATAACGAATTGCCGAGTATTATTCATTTACGGAGAAACAATTCCAGCTAGAAATCGGCTTCTATTGCGGGAGTCTATCTGCGAATCAAAATACTACTTACACTTGACATTCAGTCGTGAAAAATTTGTAATACTCAAGTAAGTGGATTTCCACAACAGCCGACCGACTGAATGGATCTTATTGGAAGTAATACCGGTGAAAACATTGGTATTTGCTGCTTCATCCCTGCTCAGCTTAGAAAAGTGAACAAGTGCATTGTATTCTGGATGAAAGCCTAACTGAGAAGTGCATGGTTTCAAGCAGCCTCAGTGAGTAGATTAGAGACATTGTCCCCTCACAGAGCAGACAACACTAATATTATAGGACAACGATAAATAGTTCAAAGCGCTTTTGGGACCAATAATAAAGTGAAAAATTACTGTTCACCTGTGATGCCCTTTTGGTGCCTCGCTGCCATACCACCCGTGAGATACTGCCAAACTCCCCAACAGTCGAGATGCTGAGGTTTTAGAGAAATACACTCATTTGCAAACAAATTTGGTTTTGCGAAAGACTCACCTCGAACCCAGCTGAATTACTCGTTTGTGATGTTTCCAGGCAGCTGAATGTGCTGCACCAGGCCGCCTCATGTTTCAGTTGGTACGATATTCGAGATATCGCGATGCATGTATTTACGTAATGCTGAGGTTTTGTTCGCGTCTTAACCACTTGGCTATCTCGAGCTCCCCTGAACCAACCGAATTGTAGTTTATTCTTATTCCACCTATTATTCTTACTGATCACTATACAGTTTACTCATTAAACTCCAACATAATTATCCATGAGAAATAATTTCAAAGCAGCGACAGTTGAATAGGGAGCCAGACTAGCATTAATATTTCTGAGCGAGGTCACATTAAACTACCGACTGACAAGGATAGATCTGATGTATTTCGAAAGCAGTTCCAGGTATTCGATCGGATCCATCTGGAGGATCAGTTACCGTTTAGACCTACTACGTCACTTCAAGGTAATTCCAGAAGCAGGAGTCTAGGAAGCAGGTATACACGACATTCCGTCCGCCAATTTAATTAGCAAGACAACATTAGAATGAATAAGGCTTTAGTGGTGACTATGACGAAGCATTTCAAGGAAGTCGGTCGTTGATGCATATATGCTCTAGACAGTAATCGTCAAGTTTTCAAGCTGATGATCGAAAGATGACTCGAATGAAGTGCTGCTACATTTTTCGAGAAGTGATGAGAACTACAACGGGTAGCAGCTGCATCAAATTTGCCCACTTCTGTATTTCACACGTGAGCAAATATTCATCCTCTGTTGATGTTGATATCAGTTAGCATGGAGGAGAATCCTAATTTCTGTGCAGAATTCATTGTCCATGTGGATTCAATCAACGTATAGAAGCCCAAAAACAAGGTACGCCCTTGTTAGGAAGTACCAGCGGTGTGGATTCCCGGATCTCTCAGGAAAACTGAACCACGAATCTCTGATTAAGCATTGCATTGTTTGGTCATGAAGGACTGATCAGCAGTACGAGTAACTTGCAGCCAGATCGGACATTGCGCCACTTTTTTCTAATCATGCAGTTCACGTCAGGCAAAAGGATCAGATGGATGGCCAGTTTGACTTGTGCGATTTCTTTCATTTCTGGTCAGAAAGGTTATAATTCTTAGCTGGCGGAGAACTTTTTTAAATTACAATCGAGAATCGTTTTTCAGACGAAGTCAGTCTATGGTGAAAAGTTGAGAATCACTGCACAGCTGTTTCGTCCTTCTTGTGAATCACCGGCAATGTCAATCAACAAAGCCAATCATCCTAACCGGACTGCGTGATTGAAGGATAATGGTGCTTGTTCGGATCCAAGTGCAAGTTAATCAGATACTGTTCAAAATTTCTTGGGCAAACGATGTCCAACCACCAGGTCAAATGTCCAGATTTTCTAATGCAATCGTAAAATTTTTCTGTCAATGAGTAGAGTGTAAAATTACCAATTAACAAGACATGGAGACGCAAGAAAATATGTTTCGTTATAAAGTATATAAAGCAGGTAAACCTTCCGGGGCAACTGTCCCGTGATGTTGTCCCTGATACAAAAAACCCCGTTTCCATTTGGACAATGAAACAAAAAATCGTAAACTGTCTAGAAGCTGTCTGTCAGGTAATCTTGGGATAACCAGAGACTGGTGGTTCCAAGCCGTAAATTCCGCCTTTCCGCTCAAGAATATTCAACCTTCTTCTTTGTACCTCCGAGAGAAGAATATTACTACATGTCCTGTATTTTCACTAAGAAGGTCTTGATTTCTTGCTTTATACAAAGCACTGCATATTCTTCAACTCTTTTGTTCATTCCTTAGTTGACCAGCGAATTTTCGCCTACTTGTCAGTTTGGAATCGATTAAATCTGTGGTCAGTGGTTGTCGTATTGCTCTTCTTCTCGAGTGCGAAAAAACAAAACAATTCGGTTGCATTATACAGATGGACATAACTGTAGGCCATGGTCCGTATGATTGTGTTGGCGGAAGGGTCTTTGCGAGGCAACGGATCATATAAATAGCAAACTAGATTTTGGTTTGACCTATACAAAGCAAGAAAACCGGTTAGCTTTAGAGCATAACGTCTATCAATTTCATTTTTAGAGTGAATGTCATGAGATGTAACATAATCCACTGCCCTCCCGCTCATGACCCAAACACCACACAACCATCTGTTTTTTCTAAAAACAGTCAAACATGATTCTCGCAACAACTTCTGTTAGTCTACCACGTTTACGGAAATACATTATTATTACTACCAACTAGTACCCATTGACGATTTATAGGATCAGGCATCACGATTCTCTCTAAGCACCAAGCAGAGTCTAACGAAAAACCAGCCACTGATACAGCTTGTGTTTCTTAAGGTGACACGTTGGAAGTGTGGTATCTCTTACATAACTTCATCGGATTCCGCAAGCTAGTTCTATGCTAACTATGAACTCTAATAATGAACGTCCTAGTTCTCCACCTGACCCGCCGGCGCTTTCGACGCTTGTGACGTCTGTTCTGATATGATATAATCAAGAGGCCTACCGATCTGGTTTCCATCAGCGCACCAAGGCTTAAGCAATTTTGCAATTTGAGGATGGCCTCCACAGTATTTAAGTCCAAGCGAGCGACCACCACCACGCTAGATTAAGGGGTCAAACTCGCTCCAGGGTCTATCTTAATCGGGTTGTAAAGAACACAAACGACACTGTCCAACTATACCTGGGTGACGGACCTGAATGAAGCAATAGAAGATCATCAGTAACCCCAAAAAAAAAACTGAAAATATGCATTTGTCAAACTCAGCGGAGTATAGAATCCCTAGAAAATTTATTTTGCTAGCATTTACCTCAACTGGACCATGGAGATAACTACCGCGCAAGCTGTATCAGGTTAATGAGTGAATCCATGGTGAAACATTTTCGCCAGGCGATGAATATCCTGTCACGTGATATTTCGTATGTAGTGGACGTCATAGACGATATCATCATTGTCAGTACCTCAATTGGGTACTGTCTTCAGCACACTCAAGGGTATGACCAGCAGACTCCATCATCAGTGCCTGACTCTCATAAGCTACGACTTTTACGATGAGCGTGCGCATACGACAAAATCAGACCTGCCGCACCTCTCCTTATAACCAACAGACAAAGGAATCTAGTAATCTAGGGTGCTGCACTTGCTTCAACACCGTGAACAACAATGTGCTCCGTGTTTTCACAGATGCAGTCGGTAGAGTGCTAGCAACACTCCAGGTGACACTGTACTACGAAATCCCGCCAAGATTTTCGTTTCGTTAACATGTTGCATGTTAATGAATTGAAACCACAGACGACTGCATCCTACATTGTGGTTCCGTGGTCATTACCAAATTGCTTGGATCTACAGTACTGTACCAGATTTCTAGGAACAATACAACACAGCTACGTCCAATAGCCAACCGTTAATATAGGTCGTAAAAATGTGATGCGCTATTACCCGGGCCTTCGGATCTCCGCCCAATGTCTAGCCTTAACTCTGCCTGAAACCGTCCCCCATGCCACGTCAACAGAAGCTATTACCTTATATTAGGTGATACTTTCTTAGAATAGCTCGAGGTAGATCGATTTAGTTATGCGACTACATTAAATGCCATCAATACGCTGAGCCAACTATTTTCTCAGTCTGGAGTTTGAGACTGCGTGATACGGGAAAACGGGATTGAGTTTGCCTCAACTGTTTCTCCATATTTTAGTCGCACTACTGCAATGCGTTTGCGATCCGGTGTGTAAACTGTAGTCAAAAGCTCAAGTGAAACGTTTTGTAGGTAGTTTTAAGTGAACTATCTGCTAGATCCATAACCATAATGGACACTTTTCTTCGAAGAGATCGTTCTCCTGTAAGCAACTTGGCTCTTAAATCACAGCCATTTTCAGAACGTTTTCTAGCTGAACGTATGGCGCCAAGTTAGATATCATGTTACCACCACATACAAGCCAAGACGGGAATTGTGTGGTGGATCCCAGCGTTGCTCATCACAGGGGCTATTTCAGCCATAGATTTACCCACAGGGCTAAGACCTACGTACTCAACTAGACGAGCCGTAATAGGCGTTGGATACTAGGTTAAGTAGTCGAGCATTTGAGCAAAGTGATATGTCACACGCAGCCCTTGATTAAAACAAGCCTACATCCTATGGATCGCACATGAATCAGTCGTGGAGGGGCTACGGAGTGGTCTTGAAACTGCTGCCGATATGACAACAACAAAAAATTGCACCAGTGGTATGCAAACGAACTTCGAAGACCACAGGCCTAACAGAATAGAGGTATTCCAGACACTCACACCTGTGAATTATACCGTAAAAGACCTCAGGTGGCAAAGCATTAACGGGAGAAGGCAGTAAGCTAACTTGAGGCACATCTAACTTTGGTCCACCAAGCGGTCACCTTCAAACCGTCTTGTTCGATAAATTTCTAGCTTTGTTGATCGGTTCACGTACGTCAGTCATTTATCGGTTGGTTCGTAGTTCCTCTGCTTGATATTAATTCAACATCTCCGTGTCACAAGAAAGCATCAATTTTAAACCATCTGTCGTGAGTTAACCCACTGTTAATTCTTCTTCTGGTTGGACACCATCAGTTATGAAAATTTTCCGAGAAACGCGAGATCCTCTCCAAAGCTTTTCAAACGTATTATCTCTGTTCACGTAGTTTAAGCATCGCCAGTTTCAGACAAAAGCAATGAATGAACGTTTTCAACGGAGATTTCGTCCTGCAGGTGCAGTCAATCTATTATGAAAATCCGAGAAGCGGTACAGCAGTTTCGTGAGTGGGTGTATCGAACTTTTCTATCTCACAGTCCGTCTTTCTTTGTGTTACTTAAAGGGATAAAGTAGACTGTGTTAAATCAGTTGAAAAACGCTTGGAACCGATTGAGTAGTCATCGTTTTCGGAAAAGTTTGGTAACAATCGGTAGATTTATTGCTGGGCAACGTTTCGCTTTTGACACAAAAGCTCGTCGGGCCAAGTGACTAGGTTACGAGGTTGGTCAAGATTTAAGGCGGAAGGAGAACCAATCAGCTAAGTCAAGCTAATCTGTGTTAGGTGTCGGCCTAGGGATTTTGTGTGTTAGGGTGGGTCACCAAGTGTTAAGTTGATGGGGAAACCTAAACGGATTTGGGTCGAGCTTAGGGTCTAGTGCTTCTGGTTCACGTGATGATTATACGCGCATTGATAACCACACAGTCACGTGTCAACTCGGTTTATCTAAGACCGCTCTCCGTAGAAGTTTTAAGACGGGGACTGCGATTCACACCACAACTGCTGATAGCTGAGGCAGTGGAAATTACCAAGCATCATAGCGTGAATAGAATCGAGGGTGTGGAGCTGGCGCGCGTATGGAGAGCGGTCTTAGATAAGCCGAGTTGACACGTGACTGTGTGGTTGTCAATTCACTTAGAATCATTAGCAAAAACAGGGGGTGGAAATCCCAACCCGACCAAAGGTCACAGAATCCCTCTTCTTTACGCAACTATCGTAGCACTAGCTCAGCCACACACACGGACGAAAAGTGCAAACGACGTTCATCACGTGAACCAGAAGCACTAGACCCTAAGCTCGACCCAAATCCATTTAGGTTTCTCCATCAACTTAACACTTGGTGACCCACCCTAACACACAAAATCCCTAGGCCGACACCTAACACAGATTAGCTTGACTTAGCTGATTGGTTCTCCTTCCGCCTTAAATCTCGACCAACCTCGTAACCTAGTTACTTGGCCCAACGAAGCTTTTGTGTCAAAAGCGAAACGTTGCCCAGCAATAAATCTACTGATTGTTACCAAACTTTTCCGAAAACGTAGACTGTGTTAACTCTCATTTTCAAGATGGCCTATATTAACCAAAGTACCCCCAGTTCTTCCCTTGTAATCAGGACTACAACACCCCTTCAGTTGACTACATTTATTCTTCCTAGGATGTTTTAGGCCTACTCAATGTCCCAGTGGTTAAAGGTGCGACAAATACAGTTTCCTGATCCTCCAGGTTGGAGGCAGGAAAATGTGACAATTTGTTCCTCAATATTTGAGCTGCTGCAGTGGTCTCACTCCGATCATCGCTACAGTGCAATTAGGATTCCGAGCCAAGGGCCTTGGTTGAGGACCCTAACCGTCCTGCTTTATAGATGTGGGCACCATGGTAATATCTCAGCCCACATACAACCATGAGCATTACAGAAAAAGTTGCCTTCGTGAGACAACGATCTTTGCGTTGTGACATCTAACAGCCTGCCTGATTCTTGACATACAGCAGCTTGGTCAAGCGAAAACATACGAATGGTGACATCTCTCGTCTTTCATTAATGTCGTCCCCTAACTCTCCACTTGATAATAACGCTCATGAGGTCCCCAAATGCAAGCCCGTCAATCGGCAAATCACATGCCACCCATGATCTCTACCGCTTCGCGTTCCATATTATGACCTCGTTCTCTTGTTTTTACTGCATTCTTCAACCTCTGCCAACAACAAAATACTCCGGGTTGGTGAGATTGTATGTATAACGTTCATGAGACTGCACTGCAAATGTGAAACAAACGGCGATACTTTGCATCCAACAGTTGATCAGCAACACGTAACTCGCAAATCAGTTTTGAGCTACTGACGGTTTTCTTTATTTAGGTGTGAATCTCTGTATAGCTAGTCGGACAGTCCGACTACTCGTGTATTATCAGCTTGTTTTTCGTAGGTGGTAGCCAGTATCCAAGACGGACCTGATAATCTCGGTGAGGTGGCTGAAGAGACATTTATCGCGAATATTAGATCATTAACTGAGAGACCGGGACGCATGAGAACTGAGGCGTCGTACGTTTGTAACTGGACAAACAATTTTCAAGAATCACTAGGAAGACCTGCAGTTGCCAGAATCCAGAGTATCTTAGAGGTCCGAGTGTTTCAGTACCATAACCCAGACACTGAAAATTTAAAAACCAAGCAGCCAGTTGAATAGAGTTTTCATGAAACCATACATAGCATAAGACAGGAACGTGCAAATAAAAGAATATCTGTTAAGAGAAACATGAGAGACATTGTGAAGGCCTCTGAAGAACACCAACTCTTGTATTTCTCATTTTAATGAGCAGAGAGACGTACCTTGATTACTACTTCCCCCGCATCTGCTCTTTCCGAGCTGTTATCTTCATATTCCAGGCCCCTGGCATCGATGGGATCCGTGATCAATCCAGGGCTTCCATCTTTGGACATTTTGTTACTACGTGACTCAAGAGTAATTGATGATATTGTTTGTTCCGCAAGCTCATTAATCAGCTTCTTCCCCGGTGTATGTAAACCGGACTTATCGGCAACATTCAATTTCGATACTTTCTTCCTGGCTGGTGGTTGGAAGTGTGCTTGTCTGGCTTGGGGCTTCGCCGTCACAGTTACTGTTGTACCAGTGGCGCCAGTGCTTGCTCCAAGAAGACTGGCAACCGAAACACTTTTCTTTGGCTATCCAAGACAAAGTTGGTAGAGAGAACTCAAATAAGCAGAGATTGTAGTGGGGACATGGTGACTCTTAACAGTGAACAGAAATGGGTCACGTGAGATGACCCGTTTGGGTCAACATCAGCGGGGTAGTACTTAAACGATTACAAATTAACCACAAGGTACAAAGAATACGTAGTAACTACAGATGCACCACAAAACGACTGCAGTACTCATTCGGAACACAAGTCGGCTGATCCAATCGCCATACCTGATCCATCTATTAAACCAGTTCGGCTGGCCTTAAAACTGCCCTTAACTGCAGCACAACTTCCCAGAATTAAATAGTAAAAACACCAATCTTATCCAGGATTTTCTTCATCGAAAGAAAGTTGACCGTGATAGGTCTGACAAGAACCCTCAATTGAAAGACAAAACACGAAGAATGTGTGTAACTCAGTTTGACTTCCTATGGCAATACAAAGAAGCAAGCCCGGTAGTTCTAGGATGGTTAATTAGTGAATAATTTGATTTAGTACTTTTAGTTGAAATATTGATTGAAACTACTACAAAATAGCTAGGTACACTCCAACCTAGGAGGATATATACCAACTTCCAGCAAATAACTGGCTTTGCGCCAACCACACAGCTGGTTTTATAGTATCCAGAGGACACCTATCGGTTACGCCTGAATTGAGCCTGCCGGACTATGTGGTAAGAAGACAGAATACCAAGAACACAGCTACACTGTCAGCCAAACATACAGAGCTAGTGCCCCAGAAATGCAGCACAGGGCCTAATCTTTAGTCAATCACACGCGAACGATCCATTCAATGTACATTGTCCAACACGTGGGAGACCGATGGATCATACTCTCGCCCGTAAGTTTATACTAGATTAACGTCGCGGCTATTGTGCACATTATGGCAAAAGCATTTACGCAAAAATTAATTTTGATAGCAGAAATTCGTGTCCAGTGCACTCCAAATTTGTAATCTTCCAAAATTTTGGATTGGGGGAGTCACTTCATATTAATTGTTTCTCAGCGTAATTTACTGCTCAACGAATAAGTATGTGCTCTCTTCTCACTCTGATTTGGTAAAGCGAACAATTATTAGTTCCAGTGCTGGTTTTCATAAGTGAATTTCGGTAGCAATCATAATGTAAGTAGGTAGGATTGTCAGGAAAAACTTGGATATATTCCAAATGCTTTAATTGGTTGTCACTTAAAGCAATGTTTAAACTAATCGATATATGCATTGAACTGTATCTGTTTTGTTGCTGTTCGTAAGGTACAGGTAGGCACCTGAATGCCTGTTGAGCTGTTATTCCAATTGGCTCAATCGCTCTCTGGACAGCAAGGTCGTGGGAAAGTGAGCCTAAATTATTGAAAGTATCTTCTGTGGACACCATCATTCGGAGTCAGTTCACTGGTGCCAAATTCGGTAGTCAAAATCTGGCTCCGGCTCAGTGGCGAAAGGCCAAATAGGTGGGATTTCGTTTTGTGTCAGCAAGCGCCTCCAGTGCAAAAGTGCAAAATAAGTTATGTGTATGGTACAACGTGGCTATCGAGTGGAATGACCGGGGCAGAGACTGTTCATCAACTAAGGCGGTGGATAACAATGTTCAGGTGCTAATATGGCTAGACATTTCAACTTGACGGTTCATGAACTCGCCAAACAGTGCATATAGACCGCCAACAACTGGCTCGTCTATGGAGGTCGGGTAAACGATCCTATGAGGACCGGAGTCGTGATTTGCCGCTATCCGGTCACGCCATGTAATGTGCTTTTGAATTAGGGTATTTGGTTCACATCATGACAAGTCCGGCGATCGAGTGTCCCAACCAAAATTACTGCAATTTTTCGTTGCCACCGCACTGCCTTTTCCGTAGGATAATAAGGAGCCAAAACGATATGGTGTAGAGAACAATATGGATATTACCGTTAGCAAGCTTGATGACCGAATTCTCTGGTCTCCTGAGTGGTAGAACGAATAGATTGCTCTAGTGTTGAGGATTTTAATTGCTCCAGATACGGATTCATATCGAAATTACCCTCACCCCCACCCCAAGAGATTCGTAAGTGCTAGTTACTCAACGACGGGATTTCTATCTCGATATTTTACGTATGCCGATTTTACAGATTCTCATACGTCGATGGCGTGTCATATCCATTGTCCTCCCTGCCACATTAAACAGCAACCGTCGATCCGCTGGACCGAATACTTCAGGATTGTAAGTACTGTTAGCTGTGAAGTGCGACTTAGTGAGGTAACTCAAAGGCATCAGCCGTTGAGTGAGACAGCTCAGTGGTTATGGAGCGAATTTTCTGACAGGAACGCCTGTGGTTCGAAGCTCTGCATCTTGGCTGCGTGTCTCGGCTTGAGAAAACTGTCGCACTCAACAGTTCGAAACATTGTGCCTTATTTATCAGGTAACCGAGGCACAAGAACAAAGCCGATAACGTGATGGTTGTCTTACTTTCGACCGCATTGATTTGCTGTCCTGAGTTCAGCTGTAACACCCGTTCGGTGCCTAGTTGCCATGCTACCCGAAGGAAGCACGATGGCCGGAATACTGCCAGCTTGCCCAAGCCTAGACAGAAGTCGAGATGCACAGGCCGGGTTCGAACCACGAACCTTCCGGTCAGTAAATTCGCGCTCTAACCACTGAGCTATCTCGCCATTTGCTCTGTTACAATGACATGGCCCTGAATGCGGCAGTGCGCCGAGAAGAGAAAGCGCAGGGAACTTAGGTTGGAATGACCGATTAATGTGCACGTTGGACCTGCCTCGGTATGCACCCAGGACCATAAATTAGAAGTACAGTACTCCACCAATAAGCAGTACCCATCACGATCTTACTGCTGGATGGGTGACAGTGCATGTGAATGTGGGTACTGGATTACACTGAAATGTCGAAATGGCCGTCCCCTGATCAGCCAAACAAACGAACAAGTCTTGAATTTAGACAAAAATTTTCGTGATTTACTGTGGAACAATCCCTCATACAATGTATTTGATCGAACTGGTTTTTCACATTACCCAAGCAATCGAACGATTCCGTAGAATTATATATATATTCCAAAGGAAAGAAACCGTCTTGACTGAGCAACGTTAAGAACTTCGATGTCATGCATTTTTATAAATCACGCAAATTTTACGAGCCAAAGTGCGCAAAAACCGTGCTCAGCCCACATATCCAGCTAAGCGGTCCCATGAAATGTAAACTTTCCCATCTCCACACAGCCACACACACTACATGAGAAGGGGATGAATAGTTTTTGCCAACAGCAACAGAGTGACATCGCCGCAGTCAGCACACAATTGTAGCCAACACGCGGCCCGAAAAACTAAACAGGTACCCGAATGCACACAGTACAAGAGCCAAGCCAAGAAATTCCTTCCTACACACATCAAATTCAGCCAGCCGCTCTACTCTAAATTAAACAAGCGTTCTGTGCGTCTTGCTTTCCGTGAAATGCTGTTCGAAACAATCATCGGTAGCATAACAGCCACGAACAGCCATTCTGGTTCGTTTCCTACGCTAAAACGCACTTATTGGTTGATAAATGTGGATGGATAGAGGTGCGTTCCTGATGGATTATGCAATATGGAATGGAACAATCGTCAAATTCAGATAACCAGAGTTCGAAAAAGATTTAGACTTCCAATAAACCTCAATCCAGCGTACTTTTCCTCCGTGATGGGGACCCCTTGTGGCAATGAGTGAGTGTTTGAGGTATGAACCCACTATAGTCCAACCAAACGAATATGCTGCACATTGTTGAATAATATCATAGATGAGGGATTCGGCTGAGACTCAAATGCGTCTCCCGGTAACAACTTAATTTACGAATAAGTGCTTGCCTACAAGTACGTCAAATTTGGTGTTGAGGAAGGAAATTGACAATTCTGCGCACAGGTTCCTTTATGTTCCGTCATTCACTTGATGTTGTTCGGTGAGGCCGCTAACCTGAAGTTCAAAAAAGCCTGATAAAGGCAATTTTCCTCTCCCTTGTATACGACTATTGGTCCACATCATTCGTTAAAAAAAGCATGTAGGCTATCAATCACTACCCACTGAGAGGGGTAGTACTTTCGTGCTGAACTTTGAACCTTTTCCCAGTGAACAAGGTATTTACAGTTTGAGGTAAATTTTGGGAGACCTTTAAAGTCGTCAATTATACAACCTATACAACATTCGGCTTAACTTATGAAGGGTACAGCCGTGGATGGATTGTATGCACAATTTTCTGGCAGTGTGCTCTGAGAGCTAATTTAATTCTGGATGAGATCTATCTAAATGTCTTATAAGCTTTTTGACCTGGCCCTGAAGGTGTTCGCCCTCAACGTTACAAGTTGCACCTGTGATGGAAACAGAACCAACAAGTGGAGTAAACGGGTAGTCCCAGATCAAGCTGAAAGATAGCACATGCGCGCTGTAACAAACAAAAAAATACCACAAAAAAACACTAGACAAGATATTAAAGGCTAGAACAAGAAACGATTTTAGATATTTCGTGATACCGATAAACAAAGGAACAAAACGATGCATCCCTCACCTGGCAGGTAGGACGATAACTCAAGGAGTAAGCAACTAAGCAAACAACCAAGAATCTACGTTAAGAACTCTATCGTTACAAGAACAAAAGCTCAGCTCCCCATGAGGCAATGACTTTCTTAATAAACAAACGGAAGTTGTATGATGATTTACAGCCGCACCAAACAGGATCAACGTCGAAAAAATGGAAGTTTAATATGCGCGGAAAGGTCCACCGCAGAAAATGGCCGGAATAAAATGACATGTGACTGGAACGTGAAACTAAACCAACATGGCAACAGTGTTCTTACCCTTTTCAAAAGCATATCTGCATCACAACGCAGGAGGAAGAGAAAGTTGGTTATAGGTCGTTCCGCCCAGAATCATTAAGCAAAAGACATGTCAAAGTGAGCAAATGTATTTACATGTGAGCTGAATAGTCACAGAAAATATCAACAAAACTCAGAAGGTAAAAAGTAATGTGCACACGAGGGTGGCTGTTCACTGTCCGGTAGCCTCTAAAATAGCGCCACTGTAACAAAGATCCCAGTAGTGCTCCACATCTCGTTTACGGAATTGCTCCCGGGCAAACAGCTCCGTAGGACACGCTCGAAACTGAACTTTATCAAACGCCCGTTGACCAACAGTGCCCTGTACAATAAAAGAGGGTGGATAATATTTGGGTTTCAGATAGTGATATATACGCGAGAACAAATACTCCAAATGCAACCAAATAATGCAACATGATCCAACTGGAAGTAGGAACAATAACTCATTGCAGCAGACAACTAAGGTGCAGTGTGAAACTTATGAATCAACCTCATAATTTCGCAGGCACAATCAAGCGTGCACCGTAACGATATTGATCAATCCTGATGACTTTCACTAGCTCGATGATGGCTACAGCCTATTTAGCATGATTTGGCGCGGCCACTTCGCTAACCCACCGAAGCATTGCCATGCTCGGCTTCACAGATACGCACTTATAACTCTATCCCGACTAGTGAAGAAACGTACGCAACAAAATCGTCATACTCATCAAACAAATCGAGCGACTTCTAGATTTCATCTAACATGTTTAGTGTTCCCCTGCACACACACACACACACACACACACACACAGTGCAGCCAAACATATTGCACTTCCATATCACAGCCGAGATCCCTTTCGGTGTCTTCACGTGTAGTTCACCAAAATAAAACACCCGGTAATGTAATCGAGCTGAAAACCCAGCGGAATCTTGCAACACAATCTGGATATGAGGTAATCCACGGAATCACGCGAAGATGTAGTATGGTTTCAACTCCCAGTGAAGCACAATAGTCTCATCGTTCTGATATCAGGTATGTCAATTCACACCCCACCAGCGAAGGTGTAGATCACGAGGATATGGTGTATTCTGAATAGCTGGCTTCTTGTCGAATCCCCCAAGGGAATATCAGCCCAACGGTCGTCGATCAGGTGGCTGTCGATCTGTTCAAACTCAACGCTTAGTCTCATTGATTTACAGGTATGTTTCAAGCAGCCTTGTCTTACACCACTGGACGTGGTGAACTGAGGTGGAAGCTTGCCGTATACTCGTAACCGTCCACAGGAGTTCGTACACAGTGCCCCCATCAGGGACATAATTTCGGAAGGAGTACCGTTGACCGCCAAACGCCGCAAAAGTTTCTGACGATCGACAGAGTCAAAAGCAGCCTACGGATCAAGAAAACCGCCCAACGCGGGACGTTTGAAAGGATGGCGCGGTCCAAAAAGTTGTCTCTAGGTAAAGATCTGGTTAATGCATCCTCGGCCAGAGCGAAACCCAGCTTGACCTTCACGAACCTGCCTCTTCCGATAATTGATCAAAGTGTGCAAAAAAATGTCAGAGAGCACCTTGGATGCGAAGGATACCAGGCTGACGCCACGATGGTCTTCGCATGACGTCACTGAACCCTTTATAAAGACTAAAATCACTTTCAAGGAACCCTATTCCAATGGTATTCCCACTGTTTTTGTCCCAATTCTTCCGTAGTAGGGTCCCAAAACTGTTCACCAAGACCAGGATCTAGTGATATTTAAAGCCTTAAAATGAAAAAGAGCGGGTGACGGAGGGGGCCTGGTACTGGCATTCAGGGGTGCCTACATCTCCAAGCACTCAAACAATCTGGAAAGAAATTGAAAACACGAACGCCACCGACATCAGTCAGCCGCTACTTCTTATAATGTCTCCAGCCAAGCGCAGGAGAGGTCACGCGGATCCCTATCCTTGAAGGCACCAACAACACCCAAACTCTTCGTAATGTGTTTTACACTTTTCTGTCAAGTCATACATTGTCCATCACGCGGTTTACACCATTCTGTGGTAGGCACAGAGAACAACACTTGTCTCGGAAGACGCCGTTTCGGCATGTGCAGCACCTGGCCGAGCCACCGTAGTTGATGGAGCTGGATGGTTCCAGCGATTGAAGTACCTGCTGCACAACCAGATACGCGTTATCTAGTTACCTCGCCACAATATCGTTGACGTCTGAAGCAGGCGATCTCCGTTGTCCGTGCGTCTCGCATCCAACCCAAGACGACCACCCAACTGGGTCTCAGTAGCGCTTAGTCTACCTACCTGTCACCAGCAACCACACCGATGTCTGAGCTTCTAGCTCGTTGCAAAAGCGAGATGGATCAAGTGGTTAGAGCGCGAATTTACTGACAGGAAGGTCCGTGGTTCGAACCCGACCTCTGCCTCTCGACTTCCCCTGTCTAGGCTTGGGCAACCTGGCAGTACCTCAGTCCTCGTACTTCCTTCGGGTAGCATGGCAGTTGGGCACCGAAAGGGTGTTGCAGCTGAACGACATGGAGACTTTTGTAGATTCAGAGCTACAGTCTGTTGGGACGTAAGCAAAATAAAGTGTGCGATGGACCTCACTTTCTCAAGACCATCCGGGTCGGGTGCCTTGTCGTGTTGGAGGAATATCTCACCTTCAGTGAAAGCCTTCTCCGTCTCCTGGGCCTTCGCAATCCACCAGCGTTCTCTGTCGCTCTTCGGGCTCTTGATAATCCGGCAATGAGAGATATATGTGCGCCAACATAGTCAATAGTTGCTGGTATGGTTCTCCCGGCAGCGATAAGATTTTCTGATCTCGATGATATCCAGTGTTCACTTGGTCGAATCGGATGGCTTCGACAGACAGTTCCTAAAGTTGACAGCATATCTTCTTTAACTCGCTTCTATTCAACCTCCAGTCCATCTTCGCCATCAACATGACTGTGCGTTTCCAGTAGCTTCCCAGCCAGGTCAGCTCGATACTGTTGACCTACTGAAACTCGTCGAAGCTGATGAACGGATATGCTCTGCTTCGGCACGCGTAATGCTGACGGAAAGCCAAGTGATAACTTGGCTCGCACAATAGTATGATCGGAGTCAAGTTGCGTACCCCAGAAGGAGCGGCAACCCTTAATTGATGATCTCCATCGGTGACTGATAGCCGTATGATCCAGCTGAGCCCATGACTAGCTTGTGGTTGGTGGCCCCCAAGTAACTCGACGTAAGCGTTTGTGCTGGAACTTCATGCTGACCAGGAACAGAAGATAATCAGCACACAGCTGAGGTAGTCGCTCCACATTATCCGTAGGCTGAGCACCAACTCCAAGCCTACTACTACCATCTTATTCCGGGCTTAGTCATCCAACTTGGGCATTCACACGACCGAAGCAGTTGCGACAGATCTAATCCTTCTCAGACTCAGAACTGCAGTCTGTTGGAGTGTACTCTGATATGACAAATAAGTACCGTTTATCACATCGACCTGCAGTGACCTTAATTGGACCAGACAACCGTACAGCGCAAAGACAATTGTTTACTGGGATCCAGTAAAGTAAGGTGCTTTCAGTCTTGGGGCAGAGTACAATTTCCATGCAGGAGATATCGCAAGTAATTGCGTCAGGATCACCGGATACCAGGAGTGAAACGTGGAGCATCTGAGCTCGTCCCAAACGGCTTGAAATGCACGACCGAAGTGGGGTCTTGCATGCGTGCTTCAGAGACACAACATACGTCGACAGAGGTGGAAGCAGGGCTTCAGCAACACAGGCCTGTTGCCTAATTTGACACGGAGTAGGGATACCAAAGGCTGCAACATGTATCAGATCTTTGGAGTTTAGTGAGACTATTTTGGTTTATTTTGCTGGGCGATAGCTTGGACACGGAGAACCTGTAGGGGATTAGCAGATGGTTCGACCGCTGTGGATCACTCGACGGGTGTGTGAATGATGGCCGGTGAACGAAGAGCCACAGGAACGAATGACGCTTCCAGGTGGCCCAGGTCGAAGGGGGGTTGGTTGATGTAACTCACCTTGAGCCTTTGACACAAAAAACCGACCCACAAGGCAGTGGGATGGTGTAAGTCTTGGTTGCGGGACCCTTCCCCTAGCCATTGACTGAAAAGTCTGAACCGTGAGACAGCGGTTGCTTGGGTTTCCTTGAGTAACCTTTCCCAGACCCATTGACTTAATAGTATGACTCACTTAGCTGCAGGGAGTTGGTCTGCCCCGAGGGCGCATTAAGTAAGGCGTAACAGCATAAATCTTATTGCGGCTGCACACAGCAGGTGCCTTCTGAGCAACACCAAATTCTTTAGCTAAGTATTTCGACCGTACTAGATAGTGCACCACCGGTCACAGTCAACCGTTGGGCGATCGGAGTGTGCAGTTTTTAGAGGTGACCTTTTCTAACCCGTCCTTCCTCGGGAGAAGGCAGCATCACTGCTACCATAAATATGGTAATACTGGTGGCCTGAAAGAAAAGGCCTTAGCAACTTAACACTCCTACCGCAGAGGACAGTATGACTTTACCTCCAAGTTGCCCCGTAATACGATTTCTCGCAGTAAGGAAACTAGCTGTTTTTCTTCCGGCTGCTCCCCGCTGGCTTTCCTGACCCAGCTGAACCTTTAGGAATTGAGTTAAGGCGAGTCTAGCCCATAAGATCATTGCATCAGTGAAGCCGGGCCACCATAAGGTGACAGTTTTAGGTCGAGGCCAGGGTAGTGAGCAGTTGTCCAGTATTCATTTCCACGTGTTTCAACTGGGAAGAATAGTATTCGCAATTCACGACCAAATCCAAGAAGCCCTACTGGTGGTTGGCCTGAACGCACTGCTGCGTGTAGGCTAACAAAAGACAGTACCTACAACTCCGGAGGAGTTTAACAAGATTTCTTTTGTCTCCGTTGCTAAATAGGCCAATGGATAGAGGCTGGTATGCCCGGATTGTCACCCAAACGACATTATGACAGTAAGGCGAGCGACCCACAAGGCTGTGGTAGTGATAAACCGAAATGGGTATCTTGATGATGAACCTATGAATAATGAAACAGGACCGGGAATGTCATCATCAACGCCGAAAAAGATACTACATCCCTCGAATAACAAGGAACTACATAATAATTATGGAAAAATGGGAAAAGTGGGGAATACGCAACAGCTCCAGAAATTTTAGGCGAATGGGGAGCGGAGATGGTATCTGAAACGTGAGTACTGCTTAAAACAGCATCACTTAGGCAGCTTCCTTCCGGTTGCTGCGACTCAATCAATCATTTCAATCACATGCAAGTAGCATGTATGTCACGAAAATAAACGTTCTCACGACAGCATAAGTTGTTTGCATGAGGGAAACAGGCGAAGGTAGCTTCGGAAACAAGCAGGAAACAAAAAAATATGACAGTACCTACTTGGTGTGTGCTTGCTATTCAAAACACTGCCAGGAAAACCATATGAAGACGCTCAGTTTCCAACGAAATTTGCAAACTACAACTACCCAGCTGATTCCTACTAAATGAGCATGTGTAAAAGGTGGAAAGTAACCCCGTATACGTAGTATGGCAGCCAAATATCAAGCTCTCTTTATGGAGATTAACAACGACCATCCCGGTTCGTCTCCAAAACAAAAGCCCAGCAATTAGTCTCCTACCTTCCAAACCAATTGGCATCCTGGTTCAGTGGAGTTCGCGTTCTGATTTCCTTCGTCCCGGCCGCGTTTGGTTTCGTGCCACTTGATCCTATGCAACATCAACCGTTCAAACTTTCGCTGCTGACGTGGACCACCCTCTACCACGACAACATTACAGTCGGTGTGAAGTGCAACCAGGCCAGTCATCAGAAGTTGGTTGGCGTTTGTTTCCACCTTGAAGCGATGCGAAGGATTGGAAAAGTCCTTCACTCTGAAACAAGGAAATAGAATAATGCAGGAAACAAAACAAGTACAGAAAAACATATACACCAACTACATGCCCTGCTAAGCGAATCACCGGGAACTAGCGTGAACAGATGACGGATGGGATAGTGGGAAAAAATGACATGAAAGGGACGTTGCATAGAACGGTAATACGGAGTATTCGACAAGTATTAGCAATTCGAAGGTGGACAGTTGCACGCTGATGTGAAACATTTGTTCAAGTAACTTTTGCTCCTTACTAGAACACAATTTACGCCATTCATACGTCTACTTTATCCTTATCCATCAATGGTAACCGTTTCACAAGAAGCTTCCCTATACACTCTGAAAATCAAAAGTAACTCAAAGGAGCAAGGGCTGCTGGGATCGTCGGTTGCTACACTACATTGGAGGCGGGCGATGATCTAATCAGTAAGACTCATCACGTTACTAGAGATTCGTTCATTTATTCTGATGTATTAATCTAAAAATGGAAGTTCAGTAGCGGCGTTCTGTCGGTGCACAGCTGTCGTGAAACTCGAATGGGGCAAAGGAAATGTATTGCCAGGCTACCCAAGGCTGGACAGAGTAATAAAAGCCAGGATTGGGTTCGAACAAGGAACCTCCAAGTCAGTAGTTTCGCACCTTAACCGGTGAGCTGTCTCGAGCTCGGTGTGCCCGGTTACCGTCAGTGTATAAGGAGGTGGAGTACCTAAATGTCGCAATTCCTGTATCCACACATCAACCCGTAGTTCGAAATGAAAACTGAGCATGAGGTGAGAACAACTGGAGACTGGAGGCTATAGGGTCCAGTCAAACTGGTGTGATCTATGGTTTCATACTACAGCCATACTGAACTTGGTAATTTATACATTTTCGAAAAAAAACTGCTAGTGAAGAACGGTCAAAGTAAATAACATCAAATATGACGGAAGCCCTAGTCACCCACAAGAGTTGACACCGTGGTATTGCTGGTACACCACCGTATCGAACGAAATTTGGATAGAACGTCTGACACAACCGTAACGTTCAGTCGCAACGACCGGAAACACCCGAAAACACCACCATGCCCAAGAGGGATGCATCAGGACGACTGAAGCGGACTCAAACCATGGGTTTTCTCTGTGAGGAGCTTCGACCATGTTTATTAGTGAATACTGGTCAATTATTCGGCGAAGTGAGCAGCACGCGAGAGTCTACTTATACTTATACTTAAGATACAACGCCACAGGTGCACATATATCCAGAGAATATATTAGCCCTACCTTAAAAGCGGAGCTTCCGTCGGACCACTTAGCTGAAATTCAAGATGAAGGAGCATGAAGTTTAACGTGCATGTAAATAAGGAACAAGCAGCATGGGAGATTTCTCAAAATCCGCAGACAATTCACTACCGGTTTTGCCCTGTTTGGGGTTTACTGAGTAGGCATCGTTTCTGAAAACTGAGAATGTTCAACCCCTGACTTGAACAGCGATTTGGTTAGTTCATGTATTTGTGAACTTCGAGCAACCGTCTCATACTATTTAATTGAGAGACAAAGGAAGCTTCAATTAGAATTTTTGCTACGGAACATCGAGACAGCTCGCGTGATACACATTATGTGACTACGAGGGATTCCACCGAGTCTCTGGCTGCAACAGATTCATCATGCACATGAACTGGAAATGCACGTATATTTGTTCATTGATGAAAAATTAAAGACGATGTCCGCAGGTACGCTGCGAAATGAAAAGTCGACGTAACACACTAGTGTTGACTAGCGACGCTCCTTACCTATACACACTAACGTGAACGGCTTGGCTTGTGTCCTCTTTGATCTTTTTGATGCGTTTATAGCGAGCCTGTTCTTTTGTGAGCTTGCGTGCAGCATTTGCTGCTTCATGAGCTCGTTTCCGAGACTCCATCTGGGCACGAACATACGCCTCCACCTTGCTGGGATCTTGAACCGCATCTGATCCAAGGACACGCATCAAATTTGCCAGACGAACCTGAAGGACATAGCAAAAGAGTAATTAGTCAAGATTAGTAACATCGTCAGAACTGACGTAAATGACAAGTATTAAAAATCCATCAACCATGGCAGTAAACACAGACATTGCTATCTCTAATGATGACGATTCATTCATGTTGCGAGAATCATTGTGCATCACCCCGTCTGTAGTACCTGAGTACATCCCAGTTTTGATCTTTTCCAATAACCCGATGTCGAATGCCTGGTTCAGCAGGTTGTCGACGACCTACGCCAGTGGAACCAACACAAAACCGAAAATCTCGTCAGCGACCGTCGAGCAGCGGTAATCGCGATGCGGGACATCCGAGAAGATAGCCGAAATAACGCACTTAAACTATCTCCTCGAATTCATGGCGGCTGACAAGGTTTCGGATGCTAGCTATCATTTAGAAGAGATCTCTAGAGCCGTGATTTCTGTCCGTGGTACAATCCAGCCAGCGGCACTTGATTAATAGGCATCTGGTAAGGTTCGCAGTCCTTGAAGCGAGAATACAGACTTCCAAAATTTAATTCGACACATCATTAGAAGTCAAGTAGACACGAAAGCACTGGAAGACTGAGAAGATGGATGGATCAAAACAGCCAAAGTGAGTGAAGTAAAAATGCCTCAAATGTGTTCGGATCGTTCCATTCGTTTCAGGTAAGTGGTCCCAATCCTCAGCAAAGCCACTAACGACCACGATTGCTCTGTGGTATCTAGAGAGGAGCGTTTGGACCGTCTAAGACTACCTGTGGGAGTGGTGGCAAGAACGAGGATGGCGAAAAAAACTTGCATTCCCTGAAGGGTCCTTTTGACCAACACATCTCGAATTTACATGAAAATAGAAATCGCGTGTGTAGTTGAATGCGTTCACGCGTACGTATGTAAAACAGAACGATACGTATGTAGCCGTAAACTCCACGATTTCTGGCCAGTGTCATACAAATTTGCAATGTTAACCAAAGGGACAAATCACGGAAAACAATGCCCGCTCGTTACTTAGTTCCTATCAATGTTTAAAAGGTTCGGCCGAATAGTTCGAGCGAACATTCAGTTGATCACTTGGACGACCGTTCCGTAACAAAAACGTGCGTTGTGACTGCGGGGCGCCCTTCAGCTTCAGTAGTATGCGTCTTCCCTCACTGACACCTCGACGAGTTTCTGACCTGTTGCGTTCTAACCATTGTCCTGAATATAAACTTAAGTAAAATAAATCCTAGTAAAGTCATCATAATGAGGATAATCAAAGGAGCTGTTCCACACTACTACTTTCAATGTCTGCACTCTGTGTCAAATTGGTCCACACACACCGCTTCCTCAGGACTTATTCGACAGACGAATATTGTCTCCGATACATATAAAGGAGAACCTCGTTTCATTCACTCACTTAAAACCACTCGGGACGAACCTCATCATCAACATTATCAGCTGTAAGAACCGCGTACTTGTCGTGCAGTGGTTATAGCTGCCACACTTTCGTTCACTGATGATTTGCGGAGATGGCTCAAGTGGTTAGAGAGCGAATTTACTGACCGGAAGGCCCGTGGTTCGAACCCGACCTCTGCCTCTCGACTTCCCTTGTTTAGGCTTGGGCAACCTGGCAGTATCCCAGCCCTCGTGCTGCCTTCGGGTGGCATGGCAGTTAGGCGCCCAAATGGTGTTACAGCTGAACGATTTGCGGAGGTGGGGTAAGTAGCTGCGCATTGGAGGCGGGAGCCGATATAATTGATGCGTAAATACAGGGTTGTCAGTGGACTTTTAAGTGGGGAGATTGGGACGGGAGCTATACATTGAAAGCAACAGCTTGGATGCACCATTTGACCTCCCCTGGCTCGTTTCCACCCTTCGCGCGGTTGTGCGAAAAGAACCCCTCCAGGAAGTCAGTCGACTGGCATACGAAGCACGTGGCCAAGCCAGCGCAACCTATGCAGTGTGATCAGAATATCTATCGTGGGTGAGTTATTTCTTCCGAAAACCATCCGCATTGTTGATCTGGTGTTCCCATCGGACTCGGGCAATGCTCCGAAGACATCGATGCTCAAATACTGAAAGTCTTTTGACGTCTTCGGCGCGCAGCGGCCAGGTTTCTCATTCGTATAGTAATATGGAGCGTACCACAGCACTGTAAACTCGGCCGTTGACGGATAAGCTGATGTCATGCCTACGCCACAGGTGATGCAGGTTCACGAAAGCTGCTCTGGCCTTCCAAATCCGGATGGAAATATCATCTTTCGCGATAGCACCGGGACTGATACAGCTGCCAAGGTAGACAAACTAGTCTACTACCTCAAACGGCTAATTCACAAGCATGAGGTTGGGGTTAGAGCCCACCAGTCTTGCAGTAGCACTTTACACTTTGCAAGTATGAAACGCATGCCAAACCATGAAACAAAATTATTTAGATTGTTTAATAGTGTCTGCATTACGACGGCGTCAGATCCAAGAAGAGCTATGTCGTCTGCGTACTCGATATCTGTGAGCGAATGCCATGGGAGCGCTTCAAATCCATAGGCATTAGAGGCTGGTAGTGAGTATCTCGTAATCATGTCAATGACAAAGTTGAAGGGGAAAGGCGAAAGAGGAGAGACTTGCATGACATTACTTGATGTGGTGAACTTAGGTGAGAGCTTCCCGTAGACCACACATCCGTGGGAGTTGGCGTACAACACCTTAAGAAGAGTCAAGAATTTCTTGGGAACACCTCTGCTCCACAGACATTGCCATATTACCTGACGGTCCAGAATCAAAGGCAGCTTTCAGATCGAGGAACACAACCATTGTTGGTTGCTGGAAGCAGTGTCGCTGTTCCAGAATCTTGGATGCTGTAACTGCCAGGATGACGCCACAGTGGTTTCGCATGACATTGCTGAGGGGTGTTCCATGTTCACAGTCCACCTTTCGGCTGAAGGCCGGCAGCCGAGATCGGAGGTAGCAGGTGGCCAGCTGTCCAAACGTTCTTCTTTGCTGGATATCAAAGAGCAATTCAGGTCCCTAATGGTTAATGATAATAGGTTTCCGAGGACCAGTTGAACGACGTTCCAACCATTTTATGCCTCTTCCACTTCTTCGGCCTGTTGGGTACATTAGACTTCGCGATCTTAACGGACACTCAGTTTCACCTGGCATCGGATGATGAGACGGTTTAAGTCGGGGTTGCAGTCAGGAGGAGTCTGCCTTTGGGCCTCTAGCAAAGCCACGGTCCCATCAGAGATCCAATGTTTGGATGAGGTTGGCTGCGTTCTACCGCAAACGGAAGTTCTAGCTGAGTAGCAGCGTGGATATCTGTTCCAAGTGGCCGTTAATATCTGACATCGGATGTTCCGGCAGACGTTCGTGGAGCCGGTTCTGAAAGTTTCATTTGAATTCTGGGTACATTAGCTTCTAAATGGCTAAGCGAGGCGCGCGCGTCTTGCGTAGACCTGGAAAGCGCAATGAAAAGCAGAAGCGCACAGGGGCATGGTAAGAATCCACACTGGTCTTCTAGAAGGAGCCGTAGGCAGTGATTGACCCTCACCAACGGTAATTGAAGCCGATGTGGTCGACTTGGATTCGAGACTGGTTCGTTGGTGTGCACCACGTAGTCAAGCGATTTCCGCTGTTCCGGAAATGGGTACTGCAAAGGAACAGTCCGTATTCCACACACATCTGATGTAGGCAATCTCCGTTGTCCGTGCGTCTCATATCCAACCAAAGATGACCACTCAATCGGGCCACAGCACTGCTTAGTCTACCTACTTGGGCGTTCATGTCACAACCCCACAACGATGTCTGAGCTTTTAGCTCGTTGTAAAAGAGCACCTAGATTGCCACTGAAACTGTTTTTGGCAGATTCTGAGTTACTGTCTGTTGGGGCGTAAGCAGACATAATAAACAAGTTGCGATGGACCTCACTTTCTCGAGAGTCTCTCAGATGTAGCCAAACGAGCCGCTCAGAGGCGACTACCAACGGATATCAATAGATCAAATAGAGACGCTTCCGCTCGGTCTTTCAATACAATACCCACCTCAGCATATCCAGCTGCAGCAGCCTCTGCGCCCTCAGAAATACGCAGCCAGAACCTGGAAGAGAGCGAGGGGGCAGTCACTTCAATTACAGTACTTGCGTCCTATATCCCTGTTTCTGACAGACGGCATACATCAATGCAGAGGGAATCCAGCGTACGAGCAACAGCCATCCGTTGTCCTGCTTGCTTCGGTGTGCAAACAGTTAAAGCGGCTAAGTAGAGCGGCTTTCGGGGTTCGAAAACAGATTTCGAAGCGTTTAGGCGTGTCACAGAAGTTGGGCGTACAGAAGCTGCAGTTGAGCGTGATGCACGGTGAACAATGCGATCAGTCCTAGTGCTGGGATCTGCCGAAAACAGTATTCAAATAAGTGGGGTAGGGTAGAAGAGGGAGGCGTCAGCAGTAGTATGTTTTCGCTTACCCGTCCTGCTAGATGAAGCAAGTAAGGCGACCCGGCTGGTGACACCAAACATTGGCCGATGTGGCGTGAAATCATTTAGTAGTATCATGGTTGTACGTGGGCTGGGATATTGTTAGGGAGCCCACACCTAAATAGGATGATTAGGGTTTTCTGCCAAAGCCTTTGTGTCAAAAGTCTGACCGCAAGGCAGGACTGACCAAGGCAGTTTGGCGGGAAATGCAAGTGCACTACCAATTTTATGGAACAAGTCGCCACACGTGTTCCAAACCCCAACCTGGAGTGTCACGAAACTGTGTTGGTCAGACCTCTAAACATTGACCAACCTGGCGTAAGAGACTGTAAGTGTCGAAAGGACACCACCCAGTATAGCTCAATGGGTCACGGAGGCATACAAACCGCTACACCACGGTAAGGTCCAGTCTCTTTGTAACGGTTGACGCCAGGGTGAGGACAGGGTGATGCAGACAACATTGCCACGATAGCAGAAAAGAACGCTTGCCTCGTAGTCGCTAGTGAAACCCAAATACAATTGTAGGCTCTTTCCATACACATCCTGTCCAACATGGTAAAACCGTAAAGGGCCTCAAGTTCTTATGCATCCACACCTAAAAACTAAGGAAGGCAGGTGCAAGGCCCCAGGACAATTTCAAGATTACTATAGGCCTTTAGGGGAATCTTCCAGGACTGATTAGGCCAAACTACTGAAATACACCTCCCCACTTCTACCCGTCTTGTAAATGAAAGCGACGGATGTCTGTAGTAATCTCTTGCATAACCAGTGAAATTGCACTTGAAGGGCTAAACTAGTTGTCTACAGATACGTTAGCCTCACAGAGAGATGCACCTTCTCAAATATTTCACGAGGTCGAAGTCGCATAGAAGTGTTGCTCGCGCTCAATGTAGAACGATTCGGATGGACTCCTGAAGTTAAACCGTGACAGAACCATCGACATACGTTCGCACACAGATCTATCCCTGTGGAGTGGCAACTAAGCTCAATGAATTCAAGTGGTCTCGACCGTTACCTATGACGGAATAATGGTGAGACTCCACCGACGCGTAAATTTGCTGAGTAAGATGGAAAAATTGGAACGTACTCTTAACTACAGGACGCCCTGAAGGGTAACACTCCGACTGACTCCACAATGAAAATGAGAAATCCATCAGATGAATGAAAGTATGAGATACTACACAGGACCATTCCGTTCAAAACCCACTTACCTTCGGCTCCGGAGGTGGCATAAGACCGAGGCGCACTTTCTCCTGGCGTTCTTTTTGGGCCTCTTGTCGGTTTTGTCTCCGAACTTTCTTACGTTCTTTTTTAGTGAGAAGGAGAGGGATTTCCGGAGGCTTCGAGAGCTCTCTCGGGGGTTTCAATTTTATGGGATGTTCGACAAGGTTTGTTATCCATGCTTTATTCAAAATCACTGAAGTAGGAAGACCTTCTTCTGCAGCGTCATCAAGCGCAGAATATCTAACGAAATTAACGGTTAAAAGGTTATACTTACGCAGTAACACCATCTTTAAGTATATATGCATCCCACCATTCTAGTGTAGGAACTTCGGATTCATCCACAACTCGTTTTGGTTGAATAGTTGATAGTTTCGCAGCGCTTGCTATACCCGTGCGCTTCACAGCCTGGGCAACCGACTGCTGTAAAAGTTCCAGCTGCTGTTTCGTGCGCATACGCTGAGCTAGTTTAATAAACTTCCCAGGTTCGTAAAAACTAAGTTGTCGTTTTGGTCGTCTAGCTGCTTTCGTACTAGAAATTTTATTAGAAAGTAGTACAGCTATACCTTAATCTAGGGTCAAAATAGGCAGTAGCAGTCAGATTTTTTTGTGGTTTCTTCTGAGTTGTTGTTTGCAAAACTTCCTTGAATTGTTGGGCACGCTGAGCCCGTAGGTTGGCCTTTAACGTGGGTGTATAATGTGTGAGCTGGATCTCTTCGCCTGTGGTAGCATCTATGGTCTTCCCCTCCTCGTCAAAGATAACACTGATCAAAATTAAATGCTGGTCGAGAGGACTTACTTAGGAATATCCTTGGACTTCCTAAAACCATAGATAAGGGTATTTCCAAGAAGGGAATTACTTAGTTTCGGTTTCCGCCGAGACAGCATATTTGCTTAATATACCCGAGTTCATGCGCGCAGCAATCTGTGCTTGCAGTTGGGCCGCCCTCCGTAACTTGTCGAATGTCTCTGTATCTGGTATGGTTCCTGATGGCACGTTGAGTCCATTGGCAGATTTTCCTTCGCCCTTTCATAAGTGAGACACTAGAATGCTTTAGGAACTTACAAGACCGAGTTGAACTTTTCTCTCCGCAATGGTACGTTGAGCGCTGGCCATCATTTCCCTGATCTTCGCCGCCGTTAACTCTACGGCACCACTAAAAACATTAAACACACATCTTAAGGCTACCTGGTGATTCGAGTGGCGGCGGGGCCAGCGTTAAAGCCAAGCTGCTCCATCTTCAGCGAAAAATCAAGTAGCCCGCGAGATTTGGGAGGCTAGTCCGTTAAATAAGTTCAATGACTTCAGCAGGCTAAGTACGTTCAGTAGGTGAGAGAATGGAGGCAAAGGTTTGTAAAGTCTAGGGCAAATGTGCACGATGTTTTTGCTGAACCTGTTGAAAGTGAAGGAGATAGATGTCAATCCCCATAAGTAATGGTGGGGATAACGGCGTTAGACGGACCATTCGATCGAGTCCCACACGTCCCGCTGCTCCACAAACTCGAGTCTTACGGGGTTCAAGGGAAGATCCTACTCTGGATCAAGGCGTTCCTATCAGACAGAACATTCCGAGTGAAAGTAGGCTCGACCTACTCTTCTCCAGCGCCGGTCTCCATTGGAGTTCCTCAAGGCTCCGTTCTGGGACCACTGCTGTTTCTGATATACGTCAACGACCTTCCAGACGTTCTTTCAAGTCCATGTCTACTTTTTGC
>SJOL01005684.1:0-89461 GCA_004794785.1 Opisthorchis felineus
ACTACTGAGGTGTGGTTGTGTATACCTTATCTACTTTATCGGGAAAAGTCTATTTCTATTTCCATTTAGCCAGTACTATGAAGCTCTAGAAAGTACGCAGCCTACTTATTTTCTTTTCTTATGAAATGCGAGATGTACCAAACCCTGTGAGAACTCACTCTGAAGGCACTGGAATGTATTATTTTGCCGGACTTGTTTGTCTTGGATGTCTTCCAAATTTTGTACAGATTTGCGAATATCTTTCGTCTTTGTTTGCGATACCCGCGTGAGGATCGATCCCGTCGCGTGTTTTGCACCAAAATATTGGGCGACGCATTCGATGTTTGTTCAATTTTCTCAAGTGTGCTCTTAGTTTTCACACGATCCAAATGACACTTACTATCTTTTGACCGTATTCCATTGTGCCTCGCCATAACGGGCATGGTATATTTAGCTGACGTGTTTTGTGCACTCATGATGATATGAGCTTTTTATTTGTTTCCTGTCAGGTTCTTCAGAGGCGAACAGAATTTGTCTTTTTTGTGAGCACTGGTGTTCATGCAAAATCTCCCTACTAACGCTGTATTTGTTTATTTGATGAGATGAAGCAAAGGAAATCAGCCAACTGGATGGTAGTTGCTCTTGTCACGCTGTGGCCCACTTGCAATGCGACGACGACTGCAAAATGAATGTCTTCTGTTTTGCTTACTGCCGACTGCTCGAAAAGCACAGGTGGGTCTGAGTCACCTTGTCGGTTATGCGCTGTACTTAGTGTACCGCTGAGCCTGACTGTTGTAACATAGGCCAAAAGACGTTAGACTGTGCAGTCAGCGGACAGGACCGCAATGGCTGCTTTGCGCCTGCTCTTCAGTGCCGCATCGAGCGTAGAGGTGATCCCAGCCCAACGCACGAGGCGCAGGCGCGTTCTCACGCTCAAACACTCAGGCCATAGCAACTAACCCATATCCTCATTCTGGGTTCCTGATCTGATGAGCCAGGCAACTGATGTCCTGCCCAAAGATGATGTTTATTACCCGATGCCCACTGACCAGAACGTGGCTTGAACGCTTATCATGTCTCAGTACTTAATAGACAGCAGGTTTGGAATTTCACTGGGTTTAATTTATTGGGTCTGGAAAGCTCAACCCTTCCTTTCGTAACCTGTTTCATCACCCGCGTGATAAATCTTAACAAGAAGGGACCAGCTCATTCCTCACAGACGTTCTCAGTCCGATCACGCTTTTACAATAAAGGTATGAGGCCATTTGCAGGTTCACAACCTTGTTGCAGAGCTTCCTGAATATATTTTTGAATACTCTCCCTCGCAAAACTGAGTGCTGTACTCTGGAGTGCATCTCAAGCTTGTGCTTTTCAGCCAATGACCTCCAATTTAGGGACAAGAATATGATGTACGATTGATCAGTAATGACATCATCGATGATAGTGTGAAGAGATATGGTAATTTTCAAATGAGATTCCGTCCAATCAGCATGGATTGGTTCCACTTACAGGACGAAATCTAAATTTTTAAAAATGCCATCATCGCTACTCAACTCAGCTGCTGCTATCGAACCAAAGTCAGGTCGCAGGAAAGACACAAACAAACATGCTGTTCAAGAAAGTTTCTCAAGTTCTTACACTTTTAAGGGCTATGCTGCTGATCAAACCATACAAAGTAAACGGTTAGTCAAAAAATGTGCGTCTATCATAAGATCCCAGTTGAATAACCTAGAGACGTTACTGTTCTGAACAGTAGCAGGTTTTGCTTGTTGGTTTGTGTAGGTAGGCCTACATGTTTCGACAGGTGTGGACCAGGGTAGACACGGTGTGCGTGCGAAGCTGTGTTACCAAACAAGAACAGGATCCCGCAGCCTCATGACAATCGCTTCGGCAGATGCGATCGTCCTATGCGGGGCTAGCCGCGGTTGGTTAGACGCTGCTTCATTGATCACGTATTCGATACGTGGGTGGTGTTTGTTACTACGGTGCTCCACTACGGCGTTGAGATTGAATTTTCCTGCTCCAGATCCAAGCTAGAGGAGAACACGCTCCCTAATTCACTGATTAGGTTATCTAGTCAGGCGCCCAACATATGCTGCTGCACGGCAGCAGCAAGAAAATGACTGGACTGAAGTGTTTTTGACGTGATCAAACCGTGTCGCGGATTCACCACCAAGTACCATTCCCCCTGTTCTTCATTCCGAGTTGCAAACTTGTAGGTGTAAGTTAGGTCGGTGAAGGCGGATCAGTGTGTGTGCATATGTTCGCCAGCCAAAACCAATGCACGATGTTTCAACTAGTGTGTGTTTTAGTCTGCCTTTTTTGGACGCCTAAACCACACGCTGTCCTTCTGAGTTTTGAACGATTGTTTGTTAGGATATGTACAGTGCGGCAGAGTCAGTCGACGGACAGTCAATGCCCCCCCTCCAGATACGGAACTAAGACCACAGAATTAGGGACGACCACCAATACTCTCAACCCAGCCGCTTCCACGTACGCAGAGGATTGCAAGGAACTGGAACCAGGAAGACACTTGCCCTGCATGAAGTATGCTGTGGAATCCCGAAGGGGTGAACCTCTGCTCGTTACCTAGTTCACTAGCTGGATCAGATACATGACAACTGAGTTGGTAATTTCAGCTGGTGATAAACTGTGTTTCTCTATCTCTTTGGGCAGCAAACTATTCTAATGATAACAGTTGGTTCGTCAAATGGGACATTGCAAAGTGGCTGTTGTTATTGAATTTCACATCCATACTGTTCTCCGTGGAGAAAGAAATCAAATCCCTTCGGTAAAGCGGTACTCGGTGTTGTACAAAGATGGTTGCTATTGAGTTTGACCAAAGATGGCTGTAGTACGTGACAGAAAATACAGTAACCACAACAAGGGAAAGCAGCGGAGTTAAGATGCGAAAAAAGGGCACATCCGTTTCACAGTAATCAGTAGCCGGATTGTATCATTTAAATCCCGTCTTGAAGCCCGCATTCAACTGGTATACGATGATGCAAAAGGAAATATCTGCCGACATCTACTGGAAAGAAAGCCCGTAAATCATTTGGCTAAATCTCATTCCTGGCGATTCATTCATTATGGACATGTACTGTGTTAAAGGACGGGGGAGATCCTCGAAAGATCTTCACCCGAGATTACTGAACGTACCAGGTTTTCAGATGCAATGCGACCATTTGACATGAACTCATTGTCGGATCCAGTGCCATTATAAAGTGGCCTGGACATAAACCACTCAATAGTCTCTAGAAGGCCTTATCCCCCGTCTGATAGCCTGAAAAACAAACAGTCCATTTTTCTTATAGTTGCGCTTTATCAGGCTAAGTAGACTTAGGCTAGTGGCGAAAATTGCCACCGAGTATCTGGAAGTATATCTAAAGAACGCCTGAAGAAGACAGAAACTCTTTTGGTTCGGAATACTGGTTTCCTATGATGAGGGATCTTAGCGTATACGTGAAAGGTCCAATGCCTTGCGTACAGAGACAAGTCGATGTTACATACTGGCGTCAAGATAAATACAGCAGTCGAACAGTTTGGAACGCTCAACTTCATTTACAGATATTACAGGTGTTCTCTCTCAACAAACTACACGGTGGATAGATTAGCTTTTCTAGTCGTAAGTCCATCCAAATTTGGGGGACACTGTCAGACGTGAACATTAAAGGCAGACGTTTTCTCTAAACCAATGTCATATCTCTAGGGTAACCGCTGTAGTGAGTACCGCCTAACAGATACCCATGTCGAAATTTCAAACATTCAGAAAAATTCCCGAATTAGTGCTAGTAAGTGATAAAGTGTCCAGTGTGAATAAAGAGTAACTAATGTAACCCCATTGTATGGGCTACAGTTAAATTCACGAATTCGGGAAACGTGTGGCTCCCTTATCTCATATCCGGAATTGCCGGGCTTGTGTGATCAGCTTCGGATTGCCTGGTGAATGAAACACAAACTTTCATGTTGTCACTCTGATTTCCGGGGTTAGTCTGCTACTGTTTGACCGTTTTCGCCAGTTTGATCGCCCACTTAGTCACCACGAATTTAAGTAACCATCGTAAAAACACTTGTGGTACATGAAAATGGGAGGATTATCCGCCCAAAACCCATAGGCAGCCACGACAATGTGAGATGGCTAAAGTACCGTATTACCTAGGTCACTCAATGAACGAATGAATTTTCAGCGATAATAAAATATTCAGTCTGGATGGTAACGTGCAGTCAATCGAAGGTGAAGGAAAGCAAGTTGATCGCTGTGGAGGAATCTGGGCTACAGCTTTAGCTTGCTAGAACAGTCAGGTCCATAAGATTACCATCCCCAACAACTCCTACTGCAAATTCCCAAGAACCCTGTTATTCTTACTTGAATGCTTTCATACCCTCGGCTTACGTGACGAAATCATGGTCACTGTTTTCAAATACTCAAGGTTTGTATTCACCAGCCCACTGAAACCAGCTGAAGCTCCACGCAAGAAGAATGCATAGTCTCATGCGTATATTCCGTTCTGTGGAGGAGTTCAAGTTTACCCCATGCATTTAGATCAAACTTTGCTCTCTACTCATAATGAATTTAAGCCAGTTTAACCTTTTGATAAGTTTTTTTTGTTCTCGGTGCTCATCAGAATACATTCATACGTATTTTGAACTATCAGAGTATCATTCGGGGTTTCTTGTTACTAACCTTGCTAAGAAATATGTTTCTGCCTAATTTGACGATAAAAATCCTAATTTCCTACCTCAAGAAAGAGCCCAGATATTCAGGAAAAAGACAGTGAGGTTTTCGAGCACTGTTTTGCTGTCGTGGCGACGAAGTCCTCCACTCAGTCCGTCAGTGGTGGGCATATCATGCGTGGAATTCACGCGTCATGTGAGTACAAAGAAACACTGTGAGGTCGCTCAACAATCAACCCATGAGCATTTCTGCCTTACTAAACGGAGCTGGAGCGGATGGGCTGCCAACAGCGGTAACGTGGGTACATTCTGCCCAATCAGCCAAACCGCTTATGTCTGGTCTTTTGTCAGCAGTCCAAGAAACATTTATCGGTGACGGGTAACCTTCTAACAGAGCGGAGGAGGCTGAAAAACATCGGCGACCACACTAATTGAATAGCGGCATAAGATCGATTCAAGAATTACTGGCGAATCTCTTACTATTACAGCTCGTTCTGTTATGAGGGATGTGAACTAGCAGACATACGCAACCCCGACGAAACTGGCTTACATTTTGCCCACAGCTCACAAAAGATCTTAAGCGGAAAAGTGAATCCTACATAGGCGTGAAATGGTCAAAAAACCACCGCATTCCTGTGTCATCGGGAAGCCGTTACTCACCGTGTCTGTAGGTAGACGAGAGATAAGGCTGTTTCTGTATGTAAGGCACGAGACCGGCAAGGAGGTATGAACGCTAAATAGCACCGCCAATTCAGCAAAAATGGTCGGTATCTCACATTCATCAGCTCAGAAGTGTTTCTACGTCCACATACGTCTTCCTGCTAACACTAGTAAGACGCAGAAATTATTCATTTTGTAAAAACGAACTATCGGATGCAACTTCCATCGCATTTATCATCTGGTGGAGAGTAGCCTTAAACTAAACATCTTCAAACAGGTAAGTGAGATAGGTTGTTAAATATTTCCCCCTCTGAGTTCAGTTATTACGTGCCTTTGTTTAGAACCGAAAGGCTTTGAAAAATCCATCTCTTTCCCTGTGGCTAGTTTGGTAATCTACAGGTGTGACCACAGTCAACTGACATGCCTCCCTCGCTTGAGCATCATCCCTGAGACTGCTGATGAAGAGCCGCTTTTGCTGGGCGTAGCTTTTGAAGAGTACGCAGTTACGAAGTTTTCAGTCTGATAACATACCTTGTTAGAGGACCATCCAAGTTCCGTGGAACTCCGAAAAGTAAACAGAAGCGACGAGGAGGACGCCAAGGTGGAAGATGACCCAAGTTCTGGGTGTCGTCGGGCAAAGAAAAAGCCTTGGCTGTAAGGACGTTTTGATCTTTATTGGGATTCATCATATGGGTATAAAGGGATCGAACAGAATGTATGGAGTGGAGGTTACGACGTGAAACTGTCAATCAAAAGTCACGTGTCCGGTTCCTCTACGCTCACCTGACGAGTCTCAATAAACACGAAAGGGCTCGCGTGACTGAAGTTTTTCTTCAATCGGCCTTAAATGACCGTTAAAACTCCGAGTCCAATACTTGATACCTATCAGGCACTACGCGAAGATCGACGACCAATCAGACGAAACTTTCAGATTGTTTAGCAGATGTCACAGGGTTGTCTGTTGGTCAAACCAAGAAGTCACAGTGGGACCTTCATTAAGTCTATGCCGAAGTCAATCTACGCCCAAAAACTGAGTGGCACCATACCCCACTGTTAATCCAGGATACCGCCGGCACAGTTCGATTCTGCAGCTGATCGTGAGGATTAAGTGAGTGGCGAAATTATTTCGAAAATACTGTTTCAGAATAGGGTACTGTCTGTATCAGTTGTAGACCAGCATGCAATACAGCGTGTACTTAAGTTCCAGAACTAATTTCTCCCAACTTTGGTACCATGTACTTCCGTTCTGCAGCCACAAATACGCCTCTCAATGAGGGGATCGGCAGTGCCTTTCCAAGCACCACCTTCAGTGAAATCTATAAGCATCATTTACTCACCCCACCCTTCCCACGAGCCCCCATGGGTTTTCATTAGGGAGTTGTAGCGGAATATATCTCTTGTGGGTGGATTTATCACGACGAGCTTCCGTGTTTACACATTTGGGACAGATATTGACATACTCAAAATCTGTAGTGTACACCGTTTCTCGGGCGCCACGCTGTGGTTGACTTACACGTCACACATAGCGCTGAGCAAATGTCCGGTTCTAATTTTAGTGAAGCTTCACTAGAGAAACCCTGGCCAGATTTATTCAAAAAAGGAATCGGTAGGATACCATTCTGTCAGTATCACGTACAACTGAAATCAGGCGACATATCAGTCGCTACAATCTAGCCACGATCCATATCGTTCGAGAGACGCTCTTACAGATACCCACAGGTCTGTCATTAGCTGTCGCAACCCGTTCCACTGTACCGACTGCACTGCACCACCCGCTCCGTCGCCCGCCTCCAGAACATGAGGAATGGTATCTTCGTTGTGCGTTGCCGTCTCCGCTACCCGTTCGATAGTTTCACCTCGGTGCGTATCGCACTCGTTAGCATGCCCATCTTTCACTGCACCTATAGCCAGGCGGCCAATCACTTGTGAGTGACTTGTAACCCTTAAAGGACCACGATATTGTGATTGGCTGAACCTTCCCCCCCCCCCACATGCTCTGTACACAGCTTCCAGTCCTGTCCGAAGAACGCTCACAAACGTGTTTTTGTCAGGAGGTAGGAGGGGGATATGACGATCGTGTCTTGCGCCATCATCCTCATCCTGATTGGTCGAAAGCCCAATTGCGGAAACATCCAAAAGTGGGCATGGCTAAATGTCGGCTTACAATGTACCGGCTACAAAGCGGCAATGATTTATTTTGGGATGGCACTTACATTAATAACTAATTTCTTAGTTTAGTTTGTTTTGCAGCGGTATGTCGTCACCCATATTTAGCATATCCCATAGTCCATCTTGGACCCCAAATATAGGTAGCGGATATCGCAAGGGCGGCCAGTGGGCGTGATTTCACAATAATAACTGCGACCATTGATTTCGTTTTGACTGAAATCGATCCCATTCGAAGGATCGTATTTGAGCTCTTTGTCGGATCAAAGGTATCCCATGGATAGTCGTTAGTTGTTCGGTTAATTAAAATACATTCTAACAACGCCTTCCAACGTGTTAGCACTAGCTATCGGAGCCGACCTTCCCTATTTCTTGTTTTATCAGTGACTAACTTATATCTGGTTTATACTAACGGGGTTATCGGTGCATCTTTCGCAGAGAATGGATCAACGATTTTCCCTGTTGTTGTTCCAGGGAAGTTGATCTGTTCATGATGTTTATGCATTTGAATGGAGCAGTCGGTGATCGCAAACTGCTATATAGTGAAAAACTGGAAAACATACCATGCGGTTGTGTGCGACAACACCGGAGAAAGAAATGTCAGCTTAAGCTACTTGAGGAGCAGGTAATGGAAACGCATGAACGAACGTGGTAGCAGAAGCTACAGAATACTCTATGTAGTTTTGTATTCTGCCCCAGTAGCTTCATCTCGTCCAGCTTCGACAAGACGGAATTACAAACAGCCTCTACTTGAACTCAAATTGCACGAATTTCGACTTATACACTCACTTGCCTACCAATTTTGGTTCCAGGTGGGTCTCCCGTCGAAACCAAATTGATATGCAGATGAGTATAGTTCGCTGATTATGTGCAACCTGGGTTCAAGTAGAACATAAGGTTGACGGAAATTCGGGGGACTGCGCCTACCTGATGAGCCCCAAAAAGGGCAAAACCGGTCATGGGCTGTCGAAGAGTTTTCAGAAACCTAATGAGTAGTGTAGTAAGCCTAAAATTGACTCGCTGTTCACTGGCGGCGTGAGCACCCTAGTATTCTGAAGGAAGAATCGCTCGGACGATGACCAGTGACATTTTCACCTGATCCCATGCGTCAGCTTATATGGGGACCTGAAATGGCCCTGAAATTATGCCAGCCGGTCCAGACTGTAACTAGTCAACCTCTTGGGATTTGGTAGACACTGAAATAAGGAGTCCAAGTAAGCGTTGCATGGACGGAATGGCCTGCTGACTCCAGATGTATTTTTGTCCATGCTACGTACTTGGAATTTTCATTTCAACTTGTAGTCTGACTTCCGTGCTCCACAAGAGTGCCTTAACTTCTTAGGAAACCTCAATGCCATACTAAGTACTGTGACATAGCATTATCCCCATTGAATAAGGCCCACCGTATGGCCCTTTGCATGAGACTCCCTATATAGTAGTTTTTTCCTTATAAAGGCCAACTATATAGCTCACAAATACCGCCACCACAGTGAGATAAGAGGTATCCCTTGAGGGCATCCCCACTCCGCATGCACACCTAAAAGGATATCGCAGGTCTGATTTGGAGTCAAAGTTAGTATACGATGCGACTGAAATTGCTGGAGTAAACTGATATTACTGCTGAGTTCAGTAAAATTTTGCATTTGAAATGTGGAGCATCTAAATCCAGCTGATGAGTTCAAAAAAAGCACAGAGATAGAGTGATGTCCTGGGAAGATAATTTGCTCTCATGTAGTTTTTCGAGATATTTTGTTACGTACCGCCATTACAGTCAGTGTGGATGGGTATTTAGGGCAACTGCTAAATAACGTTGACTAGATATGGGGGAAAGAAGGCTACCATTTTTTCCGGGGATTAAGGAGTGAGCACTTATAGAAGGCGAAATGTGCTTAGCGTACAATAATCCACTTACACGGAATAAATGGGTAGGAAGATACATTGAACGGGAATCGAAGGGATGGAAGACGTTCGAGTTCTGTACGTTGGCCCTGCTAGAATGTGGTGAATGTTTTCACGCCGTCCCTAACGTAACCTACATAAGAATACAGCTAGCCTATATAATGTTGTACTCGACACTTGTAGCTCGAATTAGAAATATAAACACTAGCGGGGCCAGCTTCATCTGCATGTCTGTATTACTGTCCTTTCGATGAATCTGTACATCCTTTTTGCGTATCCTTATCGGTATTCTTAACGGGTTAGTGAGTAAATAGTTAAGAGAAGAGTGTCAACAGATCAAGTCAATAGTCGTTTCTAAAGGAGGGTATGCGCAAAATGGAGGAACGTCAAAAGAGTCTAAGGGCCACCAGTTATTTTTATGTCCATTGACTCCTGCACAAAATGGAGTGCGTCGTTTTGTGCGAATCCCGAAAGCTTGGGTAGTATCGGTGAACCGATTGGCGGTCTTTGATGGTCACAGTCTTTGTAATCCGTAGGAATGAGCACAGTAGGTTTCTCAGGCTCTATAGCTATGGCAGACCATGCAAACAATCACGTTTTGACAGTGATTTCACCAGGTTCCACAAGCTTTTCTCCATTCTAATCGAGCTTTATTTCTTGCTGGCGTCTAAGGTAAACTTACATCGGCCCTCGAACATAGTTTTAGTCATAGCAACAATATTTTCTGCCTAGCAGCACAGTGTGAAATCTTGTGGCGTGAGGTAGGAAGATTACGTCTTCACTGGCGTGAAGTTAATACATACTTTCTATGTGATGACGTGTCAGCAAGCCTTGTCGAGTTATTCGTGAAGTGCGATACTGGTAGGCGGGCCTCCTTATTTGGACAAAGAATGAATGTCCTCAAACCGTGGTCTCAGACCTCTTAGCTGAACAAACCTTCAGTGTGTATTTCCAACTCACTATTAACTATTTTGTTATTCGTGAGGCAAAAGCTCGCTGCGCGTGCGCACCCTCAAGATGTGGCTAGTTGAAACTCACGAATGAGATTTGTGTACAATTCGTTGACATCTTATAGAAAGGAATATCCAAATTTCTCTCTTGATAACGATGAGGTCCCAGATAGACGTGTGTGCTTTGATGTTTTTCGCTGAGACCCAACCAACACAGAAAACTCAGTTCATTCAGGGGATGCGTTGGTGGACGAAATGGCCTCAGCAAGCCAGTCAGTGTAGTTACATTACATTCCATATCAGACTTGATTAACCACATCAGATTACAAATGCTGATGGGAATAGATGACTATTTTTCAGACTGGTACTTAAGAAATTGACACCACTTTTTCGCTAATAATTAGGCAGCTGAAACGCGCTACTCTGTGAATTTTTTGTTATTTCGTTAGGAAGTTCTTGCCTAATGAATGTGAAGCAAACATTCAGAGACAGTGATGTTCAAACTTATGCTTACATAGTTTCGTGTATCTTTGTTCTACTCTCTGATTTCATTGTATACATAGACGTTCCGGAAGATATAGAAGCTTGAAAAAAACCAGCGGTATGAATCAGACATTTGAAGGGTGTGTAAACGGAAGTTATCATGACAGTTACAGTTCATTTTCATGTCAGGTATGACGTGAAAATAAGTTAGTGATGCCAAGTTAGGATCAAGTAAGATGTACTACTGACGAAACTTCGTGTACGACGTCCACCTGATGAGCTTCAACAGGACTGAAGCGGCAATGGGCTGTTGGCGAATTTTTATAAGTTCTATCACACTAGGCGTAACACTCTACTCATAAGGTTGATGGAAACTTTTCGACGACCCACGACCAGCTCCGCCCCCCTTGGGGGTCACCAAATAGGCGCAATCCATTACAAATGAGATATCAGGCTTAATGTAGTCAAACCCAAATTCTGTCACACCATTCACAATGGTACTGGGATATAAACGACAAAAGTTAGGTCAGCGCATGAAGTAGAAGGCGATAAGGGTAGGGGGACCCACTGCGCAATTAACGAAAGCGGGAAAGGTGCGGCGGGGGTGAACATTGAGGTTCAGCTCATTAGAACTACCATTGGAAGAATTTATGTTACTAGAGCAGAATTACTACGGCGTTCGACGGCACTAGGAACCTTCTTTACTCCCTACACACAAGCATTTACTTACAGATTCAAGTATCATGTCCCATTCAGATGAATATAAACTTGCTTGCTACTTCTCACGATGTATTGTAGTCATCCCGCATTAAACAAGTGTAAGTCCACTCACATGGTCTTCACTGACTTGCCTGGACAATCTATCCCAAACCTGCATCGACGATGCTAACCTTAAGACGAATCCGGCGGATTCGTTGCGATACCAGACTTTATAGCTAGCCACTGCGTTGGATAGCGTATATCATGAAGAACATTCGGCATTCGGGCTCCTGTAGCTTAGCTTTGACGCGATAGGCCTCCCAGACTGTGGCTACCTCGTTCACAATACATTCTCGAAATTGTTTCTTGTACACTACAGACTCCTGCTGATCGATAAACCTCAGCGAATGTGAAATTAGGTAGCCCATTGGCTTTAGTAACAATTATCTTCCGGATTTCTGGTAAGGGGTAACTCATGCGGCTAACCTTATACAAGAATGGACGCCATGACATAGAAGAAACCCATCGTGTAACGATTACCTTTGGATTGACGAGGGGTTAGGTTTTCCGTAGATGACTGATATCGAGTAGTTCCTGGGAAAACCACATCGCCTCTGTGAAAACATCGCTGTGTAATATATTTTTACGTCGTTAACAGGAGTTAAGACCCGTTACAGCAGGGAACTACATTGTGTTTCGGATGCCCAATTTTTATTCCTAGTAATTCAGTCATAGTGTCCAGCGGGTTTCAAGCGGCTGTGGCGCTACCCAACTGGGAAGTCCTGCCTGGTGGGCCAATCAATCGACAAAACTAAGGTATGTTACTGGATCGTTGTTCGAGTCGTCGGGCTTTCCGCTCACATCACTCAAGCGCGAACATGTTCACCTGTTCAGACGTGAAAATCCAGCTGCTGGAGTAGTGGTAACACGCTCGCCTGGCATGTCAAGTGTGCGGAGTTCAAATCCCGGCACGGCCAAGGATATGCACTGCTGAGGAGCTCTAATAAGAGCGAAACTCGAGTCCAGTGCTTCCCCCATTTGGTGTGGACTGACTGTGGATTGCGCCGGGACAGGAGGACGATTGTTCAAGCGAGAGTCATGTAAGTGTGCATTCCAAAAAAGCCCGCAACCACCAACACCTGAAACAATCATAGTGGTCGTCCAACGACAAATTGCGGACCTTAAATTTCAGTTTTTACCGGACGAACTGAAGATATTCGCTGGTTTACAATGTGCACATGGGTTTTACTCTAAACCACACACTGCGGAACTTCGCTCAAATGACAGTGCACGGTGTGAGCAGGCTGCTTTCGCGGGTTCAAAGGAAACTAACATGTGAGCATACACTAACAGTTTCATTCGCACACATAAGCCCCGTATTGGTAAGTTTCCTCAAAACTTTTGTGAGGTGCACAATCCACATGCTCCCCTTACAGCCTGTTAACTGGGGATACCAATGAAGAGTCGTACACGGCTGTGTAAGTAAATTCCCAACAGTTCTGCCAAGTTTTAGATGCTGCTGAGCGGTGAAGTGACGTTTGGGTGCAGTGGGTTCCCGTACCTTGGGCCCTTTGAAAAAAACGAATACATAACAGGAGAACATATGTCATAGAGATGGTCTGCCGTTTACTAGAGAGTTAGTTCTACAGAGGATGGCCTTTTCACAGGTGTTCCTCTCGCTGATGCACTACTATGTAAATTGTCCAGCTTTGTCTTACCCTATGCCAAGAGGGCTTGCAATGAAGACCTTGAACACTCCGGAGAGCGTCCTTCACTAGTTCTTACACCAGGCGACTATCGATCAAATATATGTCCAAGCAGCAGAAACAGGTGTATGTATCACAATAATGCAGCTTGAATTCCAAATCATCTGGGATTACATTTGGATTGACAATACGCTCAATACGCACAGTTTACGCACTCCCAGACACTGGCCAGCAGCTGTTTAACACAACGTTTTGGACATTGTCTAACTTTATAACTCGATCGGCTATGAAGTGTTGATAAAAGCTGGAGTCACGGGAAAGCACATGCTAATGTAGTTAACCGAAGAACTTCGCACGAACAATGCATTCACTGCACATAAAAACTGCTATGCAATCCAAAATAATCAGGTAAACAGCAACGTATCTACAGAGGAACAAGTGCAGGAACAGTACAAAGTGCTCCATGGCGTTTGTGCGAAAAGGACTCCTGAGGAACTTGTTCTGCGGAAGCCCTACCAAGATCACACATATGGTTGTTAAAATTGTGATTGTTCGGACCTGACATGGAGAGATCACCTGAATTAGCAGTCTTATCTGGTTATACAGCACGGTGTCTTTTCAGACGAGATGTATAAGGAAAAGCTAAGGTTAACCTTAGTAAAAGGCCAACAGCAACATTATCAAGTATGGCAAGTTTATTTGTTTTGTGGGTGAGTCTCGCAAAAGTCGTCATCAATCTTCGTGGAATTTTGACCGGCTTGAAAGAATTAGTTGAATCCCTTTGCCTAAATCTGTAGAGGATGAATCTCCTCAACTGAGGTTTTTGTTTTAACGGATTTGACAAAAGCGTTAAATCCTCTGCAAAAACGGATGTACGTGTACGGTAAACCCCTTTGTCTGCGTTCGTGTGGACGCGCTGTCAAAATAGGCCGCGTGATCGTCGGTGACGGTGGATTTGCTATTTCTAGCGTTACGAGATATGCAACAAATACTAGGAGCCAGTAGTTCATAGACGGTAACGCACTACTCGGAACTGGAAGTCTGTTTTAAGTAGGGTTGCTAGTAGAAGGTGATGGTCCGGGAATAAGGGTATGCTAGATGAGAAT
This sequence comes from Opisthorchis felineus, assembly GCA_004794785.1. NCBI lineage: Eukaryota > Metazoa > Platyhelminthes > Trematoda > Opisthorchiida > Opisthorchiidae > Opisthorchis > Opisthorchis felineus. The sequence continues at coordinate 14,323 of SJOL01005684.1, forward strand.
GTACTCAAGTCGTTCCCTCGATAAACTTCCTTTCAATCAAAACTGAGAAGTACGGATGAGATTTTGATTGGAAAAGCAGTAGCTCAAATATATTGGTTCAATCCGGCGTTTTCGTGCCCACGTGTCGTCAGCACCATGAACGCTCAAGAGAGGCCTAATAAAAATAGAATGATTAGGCGTGGACGGCCATCAGTGTCAATAAAATACAACACTGATTCGAACGAGTGGTATGAAATCCACTACACCTTTGTGGAGAAAGATAACTGTGTTCCGCAACAGCTGGTATCTCCACCGTGATTTGTGTGCAAGCCAACAACCGGATAACTTCGGGTAGCAGGGTCAAAATATTGGAGTTCATTAGAATAATGGTTGAATGACACCTTAATAAAATTCGTTTTTAGTGGGGACTGGGCGGCGCAGTTCCGACCTAAATCGCTCCGAGAGGCATCAGTGACAGCTTCCAAGTGCAGCGGATCTAAATATGTGGGTTACACCGTCATCTTCCTTAGCTTAGGTCATCTCACCACAGAACCTTTAAAAACTATTTATGTATTCACTTTATGTCCTATGGTAACAGGTCCCCTCTAACCGTTCACAGCTGCTTCTTTCCCAGTTTCTTCACTTTTCTGTCTTTACCAAAACTGCATTTTTAATACTCATTCCTTTGTCTCCAATTTACCGTATCGGATTTAATAACTCTACTGTAAATGTGTGATCTCCATGTTGAAAAGACCCGCTACAAGGGTACAAAGCCGCTCTGGACGTGATTCTACTTCACTGCTGCTCAAAGGGATTGAATTTCGAATTTAACTACTTATAAGTAGATGGGAACTTCCGCATTTCTAGCTAGGCTCTATGCAGCTGCGCATGGACAACCGACCGAAAGCGTGCAGTTTTGTACGTAGGCCATACTGTCCATGGATTATACCCGAAACAGAAGAATCATTCACTAAAATTCCACAGACCCTCCCATTCAGGCCTTGATGCTATTCTCCTGCAGACCGCCCTCTCACGTGGATGGCACCAATACACAAAGAACGTAACCCGTTTTCTTTGTGGAAACCGGCCGTTTCTGGGGTATTTCATCTTTACTAACGAAATCCACATGACAGACGACTTCACAGAACTCGCACCCCTTGGTCACAACGACCACGCTGCTCTGTACTAGGATCTCATTTGATATTGACAATCCTCTTCCAGGAAAATGGTCTAATGCCTTGCACTTCACCTTGGACGATATTCCGAGATGATCTGCCCCTGTAGCTTCGTCGATCAAATAACTTTGCTTGCATTCCCGCTAGGTGAACAGGGAGCCCTAATGTCCTCGACCATATCCTATATATATATATATATATATATATATATATATATACCCAAAGCATACAGACGGAGGTATAACTAAGTTCATGTCCCACCCAGACACAGGTCCTGGTCTACGTTGGGTGCACTTGTTTTTATCATACATTATATCCCACTAATCTCCTTACACCCAGCATACTAAACGATGAGCTACAGCTAACAATCTTACCTTCAGCTGATCACTCCGAATACGAGCGTAGAAGCGACAACCACCGGTCCGATTCTCCAGTTCTCAAATTAGCACCTACTGAAATTAGTGAGCGCACCAAACACGAAGGATCCCACCAAATCTCCAGTTCCAGTAAATATGAATATACATGGGTTAAAAATCCATCTCGATTGAATTTCAGAGCCATTTCGCACCTGCACGGTGATTGCTTCTGAATGAACGCTCATTTGGTTGTTCACGTGTCAACGAAACTCTCAGCATGGTATTCTTACGTATATTAATTTCTAACATGCTGAAACTCAGGCTTCCTGTAAGAATTCCAAGAATGCCTTTCATTCAGGATATAAAACAAATACAAAATGTATTTCAAACACGCGTCTTATAGCAGCGTCACTACAAACGTGAAGTTTCCAATCTCGTGAAAAGACCACAAGTTGCATGCTCAATCAATGATTCCTGTTTACTTAGAATAGCTGAAGAAATAGCTGCTTAAACAACCACGCTACAGTAGTTCCTCCGAGGGTGGACCACACCGGGGAAATTAAGAACTGTACGCTTTGAGGGGGAATTCGTTCTTCGGGATTAATAAGCCTTAATCAACCACTTAAGGTTTCACAAAGACACATGATACATGGAATGAAACATTTAATTGGAAAAAATTTCCAGAACAGTCTGCCTCTTCGCATCGTTTTTTATGGTAATCGAGAACGTTCTGTCTGGACATACGTTTCAGTGTAGGTGCGTTGTAAACTCCCGAACCATAGAAGTGCGATGGATCGCAGCCACCAGTGTTATAAGAGCAGCATATTCTCCATCATCTTCCTCTGATAGGTCCACGGGATTTAAATGGCTAACTGAAAAGACATGTATCATTAGACTAAAAACACCCAAGGTACATTTAAGCGTTGTGCACATCCAAAATGGTCCTTGGTCAGTAGTTTCGAAGTTGGTATACACGTCGACAGCAGAGCTCTGGAGTCTGGTCAGATTACCGAAGCCAAACTTAAGGATACATCTGTAGACAGTTGCACCGGACCGACTTCCGAATCAGTGATGTATAACAGACGAGCCTAGTAAAGAAAATAGCCGAAAAAACAATCCACATACCTGGCTGAAGAGTGACTTTGCGTTGGGGCCGCTTCCCACTAAACAAGGAGCGTGTGATAAAAGCCATCCCCACGAGTCGAATGATTATTATACTCAATGGCTACATGCAGGAAGCTGCTTTTGGAAGTGGGGATGCTATCCCAACGTTACTTAGCTGAATAAGTGGGTGTGCAGTATGGGTATCCGACATCTTTAGCGCTTCTCCTTTTTGTCGGATCATTTTGCTGTTGAATTGACGAAGCCACTTATCGAGTAAGTCCTTCGACATCCATGCTTTACGCTGCACCTCCAGCTTGGCCGTGTTCACATCACTGAAACACCTTACCCTTTTTTCCCAGTCAGAGGCGGCAACCATTCCCCGACGGCACTGCAACAGTGATGCGTTCCTTCGACAGTTTCGTGCTTTTGCAGGCTTCGTACTGTCGTAGGAGGCTTCTTGTATGCTGTGTGCGACGAACAAACCGGTTTCATTGAGACTTAATATGCCTCCGATTCATGCCGTTCACACACGACTGTAATGTGATCAAACCATCTGGAAATTCTGTTACCAGGGTCCTTTCCAGATTCATCACGGAGGAACTTCGAACTGATGCTATGCCACTGTTGAAATCTGCACAACCACCTATTGCTGTCTTGAAAGGGAAGTTCAGCATAATCTTGTCTCAGATCACACGTTATGGACAATCTCTTTGCCTTGCTGACAAAAACCAGGTGTGAGTCACGCAAGTGAAATAACACAAACTTTTCACACTTGGGTTAACGTCGTTGGAAGGAGTCAGAAACGTAAAGGAAATTCGTTTGTTTTGTTTTGGTAACAACGCTGCAGCAGGTTAGTTTACCCCCGCCCTGGACCCGTTGGATGTGTCAGTGATACCTGGATCGACCGTTTCTCTTTGCTTTGGAACCATACCACACTCCGTCAGTTTGGCCTCCCATGGTGCACCAAGTGTGTCCGCCGCATTCGAATCAGGTCGTTCGTTCTATGATGCTCATTGTTTGCGAAACCTGGAAACCATGCCACGGCAGCTAGTTGTCCCCTACGGCACACAGTACGTGTTATGAGTGTCCATAACGATAGTACTATGTGACGCCATGATCTGCTGTTAGGTCATTCACCTCAACCTACTCTGAGCGGGCGAGCAAACAACTTCTAAGCAGCCTCTCACGTGACGTCACATGCCATTTATTAACAGAGTACTACGCTACCGCTTTCGCCCTTCATGGGGCCCATAAAGTAGACGTAGTCTCAACCTTACGTTCGACTTGAACGGCTAGTTGTACACTATTAACGGTGTCGACGAAAAACTCAACATCGTCCCTCCAAATCACTTTCTGAATAGAATATTTCTGTAATACAACCATATGTCTGCATGCGTTAACGCAACGCCTAGTTGTTTTTACTAAATACAAACCTATCTCCCTTACGATTGAAGTTAACCTTAATTGGTTTAGCAGTGAATATGAATGAGAAGATTAGGAGAGCTACATATAACGCAATAATCCATAACATTTTAACGCAAATAACGCAGTGCAGAATTCGCGAAGTTTTAACATGGAGAATCAACTGGTTTAGAGTTCAGTTTCGATGCAGAAAGCAAAGAATTCTGGTGATGACTGAATCAGTTTGCTGCTGAGCTCAACAAACAACACAAACAACAGCACGCACTATACCAGTTCGCAATTCACGTTTCTCAAATGATCATTTTACACCGGCTGGTTGACCAGCCAGGTGGCTAACCAATGTCGTCAGTTTTAACCTTTGAACACGTCAGTTCGACATCCCTCTTTGAGATGACCTCCGCTCGCATTCCACTGATTGAACCGTTCGTATGATGTGAACCCGGTGCCAAAGTCCATTTTGTTTGTTTACACCTACTTAGATCAGTCTCTCACGTCATTCTGATGAGTGAAATAAACACAAGTCAGCCAATCGGTCGGTTTTAACGTGGTAGTTAAGCATTTGGACCAGCTAAGAGGCAGATTTAGTAGTCAGAATAGGGATGGTGATACAGTGTTTCAACCTGTCTGGTTTGACACAGTGGACCTCCGAACGTGAATCTAACGTGTTCTCGTTACTCACTTGAGGAACCTTGCATCGATTCACAGGTGTTAAGAGCGTTGTTTTAGTGATAAAATCACGAATACGAACCCGGTATAGTTCAGTAACAAACTGATGAATCTAATTGCCTTTCCCAAAAAATCATTTGCCCGAAGGCATGCCCAGGAGAGGTTTTCATTTTCCTGTCCTGAGTAGGCGGAAAGCTTTATGAAAAGGGAAATTAGGATTGACGTCGCTCAAATTTTGTAGTGAAATATCTGGACAGTCGAGCACAAACACAACCGGAATTCCAGATATCATTAAAGCACAAAATCTAGCGTGAAAAGTCACGTTGCCAACCGCACAGATCTTTGAACAAACCATGAAGTTTCGCTGAGCTTGACAGCTTGAGTGATTAAAACCAAGATGGGATGTGATGCACAGTACGACGGTAGTTTGTGAAAGATTCTAAGTTACTACCAGACACTGACAGTACGGTTGCATTTAGGCTGCCATTTTGAATTGATAAAATGTCAAACCAATGGACAGCTATAGTTCGAACGAACTCGCAGTTTCATTGAATCAGCGACATTTGTATGCGTATTACTATGGCTGAACAACTCACGCGTGATCATTGAGGTAATCCAATTTTCGTCGATTGTTTCCCTAGTCCTGTCTAGGAAGCAAATCCATTGTCACAGTTTACATTAAAGTACCAAAAATTTATTTGTCCAGGGTTGACACGAGTATTGCCCGTGGAAAACTACAATGCAGATATCTAGTTAGTGTTTGTGAAAAACAGCTATGCCTAAGGGAGAATATCAGATAACTCGCACTGGAAAATATGGGATTTCGGTTGACTACAGAATACTTGATTATATTCACCGAAGGGCACCGACTTTAAACACTTGATCAGCATCAGGGAGTCAATTTATTGTCTGAGCCGTTGCAATGCATACAGATGATAATCCAAGACCTAAAGACCCACAGGTTTTGAATACTCCAGTTTGATGCACGGGAATGTTAATGCTTCGATTCAACGAAAGAGTGGTCCCAACCGTTCAACTAATGTGGTCGTGAATTGTTGGAAACAGCTAGTAAGAAATATGCTTCTGAGCACCATGACCCAGCTTAAATTGGCGACAAGTACTTTTCACTCATATGGCATCCAAAAGCTATTGTTCAGATAACGGAAGAGAGTTACCTCACACGCAGTCCTGGCTGCCTACCCCAAGTAAAGCACAGCCGTAGAAACGAAACAATCTCTTCAGACATCATGTGCGACAACCGTATCCTTGAAAATACAGCGTGCCATCCTTATTAGAAAAATCCAAACAGATAACACTCCTAAAACAAATTTGATGCTTGGGAATATTTTTACAAGAGGAACTCCCACAGGCGATAACCGAGCAAATCACATCCAACCTACTTTACATGAATGGAGGATGGTCTACCGCAGATTAAAGGAATTTATTGGTTTGCATGCCACAAAACCGTAACACCCGAACACATGTTCATTTGCTTCTGTTATTTTTGTCATTGTGTTGTGTAATACTACGAAATGAAGTCATCCTAACAAACAAGATCATTCACTGAGTTAACGTCAATGTAACGTGCGTTCTTCCGTGGAACACTCAGACATGCGGTGAATCAAGTGAACACTTTTTACCCCTTGAGTTGGCGTGAGTGTAATCACCCTCCTACCGCACCACACTAGGAAATGAGGCCAAGCGAGTGAACAGACATCCCTCGATGAGGGAATCTCAACAGTGATTTCACCAGAATGGAGCTTGTGCAATTCGTGGATCTTGCTGGGCAGCTTAATGGACTGATAGTTGAAGCCAGATAACGTTAAGCGCGTTCACAAGTGTGAAACGAACCCAATGAGCTAAATATTATGTACAGTGCTGTTGGCATGGAAGTGATGGTTTTCCTAGTAACTTGTCCTGGAATGTAGAACCATGGATACCAAATAGTCAACCGAAAATACCCTAAGCCAGTGACTGTCACGTGATGCACACATTTAGCACTAAGTGACAAGACTTTTTGTAAAAGTTCACGTAAAAGACCAAACTGAAATCCAACTGGGAGTCGTCGCTATTTTGATACCGACCAACTGACTTTAGCATCCAGTGAGTTGCATGACTGGTTTCGGGATCTTACGTGATGAGCGACTGACCGATCAACGGTTGATACTAGGTCCAACGTTGCAAGCCCCCTTTGGCGTGGGAACACTGAACAACAAATCAAACGTATAGGTGGTAATTCCATTTGTGTTTGATGATGTGGAATAGGTACAAGTTACGTCTGGTTGTGCAAGTTCCAACAAAGTTAGGATAAGGAACACAAGAACTCAGACAGAGCTGCAGGGGAGGTCACAAAAAATCGTACGACCCGTTGAATAGTACTTGGATCGTGTGTCTAAGCTACCACCCCGAAGGTATTATCAGTCTTCACGGAAGAGATGTTCTTTTTCTGCTGGGCTGAAAGCTTCGACTTCTAGTGAAGTGTTCGAGACAATATTCAAGGAAAACTGTTTCAAAAAATAGGCCAATTCGATCAGGCATGCAGGAAGCAAACCAAAATGTTCGGGCAGAAAGATACTACACGATGATTCCAACGATATGATAGTTTACGATAAGGTACCGAAATCCCCATGGCCAAGCACAGTGCGCATTCTAACATTTTGGACATGGGTTTTAGCTCAATTGTCAACGCACCACAAGCTTGGCCAACTGTTGTATAATTCCATCCAGATAAGACTCTGTGCATTCATAAAAATGTTGCTATCGCCTCAAATGAGCGAAAAAAGTTATGTATTCAAGTCTACCCAACAAGCCGACACTGATCGAGTGGAGGAGGCGACTGCATACACTAAAACGTTTACCATAAAGCGGCTGTATTTTGATAACAGCACAACGCACAGAGCATTTTTGTTCACACACTAGACAGCTTCAGTCGAGAAATCTTTTCAGTAAGTAAAGATTCATGTGGACCGTGTCCTGCATGAGAATGTGATAATGACTATTTTGAGGGTATGCTCACAGCAGCTCAAATAAGCATTTTGAACAACCATGCCAAGTGACTGTCAGTATCTACGATGGCAAGCATAAGTCTAGCTTCCCTTACGAAACCACCCTACGCAACTTCAAAAAAAAAATGCGGACTACCACAGCTAAACGCAGTGTTCATTATTCCGCGGTCGAACAATGTGCGGAAGCACAATCGATCGGGAAACCAAATAAAAGATTGGGAGATGAACATCCTAGTAAACACACGAAATGATGAAAGCTGACTTCGACCAGACTAATCTACGGAGCTCCTCTCTTACCATTCCATATTTCGATAGTCAGAAGAAAACCTCCAACCAAAAAGTGGCTGCATACTTCTAGTGTATTTGGTAGAAACAATAGTAGAAGGGTACAAAGGGAAAAGTATGGACTGGTGGGGGGGTGCAGGATGGAGCAGGGGGTTGACTCGAAGCGTCCGTTAATGTTTTGCAGGCACATATGCTCGGCAGCCTGACTGCAGTTCTGAAAATAAGTAGAGAATAGGTGAAGTTCATCTGCACATATCGTAAAGCGTGATGATTCGAAATTAAGGAACAAACTGGACTGTATTTTCACACCAAAGCAATGACGATCGGTTGTACAGTGATCCAACTGTTAACTTGCGATAAGTGAAAAACAAGAAAACGACCATAACAGACACGACAACCACTCTCCAAAATAACCCAAGCAAGTGCCTCAGTGCGGAGCTATTCAGTTTCAGAACGATCGTAAATAACGCATACCTGAGAGATGGATAGCGGGACATACATAAATTAGTACATCAGAGCGCACTATTTCCAACCTTAGTTATTTATTTAGCGCCTGACCTGCAGTATATAATTAGGCACACGAAGGTACTAATCACAAAAAGATGTGCTAAGTAACAACAGGCGGAAGGTTGGTAAATCAAAGCACACAAGCGAACGCGAGCAGCTGGGAGCTGTGTAACGAGGCGAAGGCGCGTGCTATGTAGAAATGGTTAGGGAAATCTGGAACCCATCAGCCAATACAAAGCATTTTGTGAATGACAGCTAGTGGTGTTAAGTTTCACGGGCTCCGACAGATAAAGTTTCAGCGTCAAGGTTATGTGGTTGCTATTTTTTATTGCCAATCTTCAAAAGGGTGAAACTACTGTTCATCGAAAGAATCCAGGATCAGAGGTCCATTATACTGGGAAACGATGCGCACCAACAGGGAGGATTTGCACATCGATTTTAAAACCCTCTACAATGAGTACACAATGAGACCTCAAGGTATACAAGGACTGGTGAAACAGTTTGAACTCACTGTGCAAGCCAGCGTCAAAAAATCCACGCGATAAAGGCGATTTATCCAAACCGTTCAGCAAGAAGAGAGACCAATTTACGCTTTCCGCGGTAGGTCTGTCTCAGACATTCAACTAAACTCCGGAACTGAGCCGGACCATCAGGTCTAAGCAGATGAAATGTGTCGCGGGCACGGGTCAGAAAATCCACGAACTCCGCATACTGACGAGGACTGATGTTGGACAAACGAGTATGTGTGGCTGTGACGAAAGCGTTGATTGCTGCGTCAAGTAAACATTTGAGCGGAGGACGGTCCAAACTGAGGAGCTTGCCATTTTCCAGATGATAGTAAGGCGTGGAAGAGCCAAAATTCGTTGGGGGGTTGCCTGGAAAGGTGCAAACAATCGATTATTATATATCATGTATATTATTATATAAGAAAATATCAGATATATAATGGCTACCATACCTCAACATACTCGGATACCGCAACGCACCAAGAATCATACCTTTGTCACATACAGTGACAACTTCCACAACCAGCAACAATCAGTGTGCCAAACCTCGGGCAAGGTAGGGAAGGAAGACAGGTTGAATGGCATGATGGTAACTAACATAGAGAAGCACCGCATTATTGCACAGCAAAGTATCAAAGTCTCGCTACTGCGCATTCAGGTTTTAAATTTGAATGTGATGAGCTCAAAATTTCTAAAGTATGGGAAAGCACGTTCGGTCAACTTGAAACAGACATAACTCTATATTCGTAATGCACTACTCATAAGGTTGCTGAAAATTCTTCGACAGCCCACGACCGGCTTTGCCCTTCTTGGGGCTCATCAGGTAGGCGCAGTCTCAGAGTTTCCGTCAACCTTATGTTCTACTTGAAACCAAATTGCACGGAATTAGCGAAATACAGTCATTTGCAAACGAATTTGGTTTTGCGAGAAACTCACCTGGAACCCAGCTGAATCTCTCGTTTAAGATGTTTCCAGGCATAACTCTACCATGAATAAATCCTGGACAAGAATTTCGACTACACACAGAAGGGAGAGTATAAGGCCAGGCAAGGTGAAGATACTGGCGAAGAAAAATAAACTTTAATGGAGGTCTTATCTGGCAAAAAAGGCCGATTTATGCTAAAACCCAGAAACACTGTACAGTTACTTCATCCTTCTTGGGAATCATCGGCAGTGTGTCACAAAACTATGCGGGGATTCGAGCCCTCAACCTTCCGGTTGGTAGTCAAACACCGCACTGTTCAGGCACGAATGGCTGGTCAGCAGTGGGAGTAACTCATTTGCTGGCCGAAACCTACATAAAAAATCCAAAATCTCCTCAGATTGTCAACAGGCAATCTGCTCAGAAGGAAAAAAACAGCGAATCGTACGAGCCTTCCATCTAAGTCGTCATTCGAGTAGGAAGTCAAAACGTGAACATGTGACCTAAATCGCGTAACCGAAGAACTAAGGCTCTATATTCTGTCTCAGACGCTTTGGGGGAACGGTATACTAGTCAGAAGGTAGTTGTGAGGTGCGCCCTGCTGGTGATGCCCGAGAAGGGTGAAACACCTGTAGAATAGATAGGCTACATTTGCAGGATGAAAACTCTAGTAAAATTACCAAATCTCCTCGTACTAGCAACAAAATTTACCCGAGAACATAATCTGGAAATCAAAATACCAAGACCTCAATCGATACTATATTCAGGGTTTCAAACAATGAATTTAACATGAAAATGGATTGGTTACTAAGGGACAATGCCTCCATCCACTAAGCCCGCTGCAGTTCTTCGTCAACGTGTGTTCCATGAACCAGTCTATTATCCATCGAGATACCGTTTTCTTGTTGTGCCATTCGTCCACAAAGCCAAATGTGGTAACCAGTGTGTTAATTACATGCATGCGTGATGAAAGAAGCACTGCTACATGCGTGCTGAGTCAGCGGGTACCAGGACTGCAGTGAAAACAGAACGCGCGCATATCCCTTTACGCGTCACAACGAGATATTCATCTGGTAACAGAGGATGACGTTTAGAATGCGCCACGTCAACCGTACACACACGGATAAGTAATGAGTTTGCAGAATATCGCGGAAAACTCGCTGGAGCCATGAATGTGATGGGGTGAACGATGATCGACAGGAAAAAAGAATAATAAGGAACACAAAGCACCGTAGGACCCTGGTGTAATACCGTCAGTCATTTGACTGGATAAAAAGTACTCGGTTACGGAGTGGCCATGGAATAAGCGTAGTAGTTCGCAGTCGAAATGGGGTAGTCGTCACGCTATGCCAAACGGATATGCCCACCGGAAGTAAGTTATACGAAATTCGGCATGATGACTGTGTGGTGCCGCTAACTTCCATACAGATGAGCCACAACAATCTTCTCCAGTCGAGACATAAACATGCGATTCAATTAGCAACACGGGGCTTTAACGCTGCACAGCTGTTGTAGCAAGAAAGCCAGTTGAAGCAACAACTACTTATGCCACAAGTAAAATAGACAATAGACGGCCTGGTATGTATAGAGACGGAACGCTCACCCCTGAGGCTATCATTGTTGCGACCAGCGTGATACGCAGCTGCCGTCCATTTGTGGTTAACATCATACAGGGGGCCATTCGGCTGATGATCAGGTTCACTCGTTCGACTGCTCCAGGTGTTCGAATCTGTTAAGCTTTTGTTTGAGACGCTATGATGTAAATAAGAGATTGTCACTGAATATAAGCTACTATCCACTTCCCGATTTAACCTGCTGGTTGTCCTAGATGCATTCATTCAAGATGGCTCCGGTAATTTGGGAAGGATTGAAGGCGACTACTTGCCTTGCATGCCAAAAAGAGGCCTGGCTAATTAATTCCACCTGTAAAAACTTCCATCCGGTTGGAATATAAGGCCTCTGGTGAGTAAAAAAAGATGTCACAAACACTGAGTTGCCCACAGATAATGCCTAAAATTTAATGTATGCAGTGAGGGCTAGACAACAGGTCAGTTACACTCAAGGAGAGTGTGTCGAAATGGTCAAGACGATAACAGGAGATAGCCTGTCACGGTGGTTCTTTCGAGGACTCGAGGAACTTCACTTCAAAAATTCTTGGTCACTCTTGGATTCTGAGTCAATGTGACCAATACCCCCGACCAGCAAGGCGTGAATTAAAATACACCCCAGGAGAGACTTAGGACTAGAACACAGCAGTAGCTGGTCAATAACAACCGGCAACACGGGCTAAGCGTGAGAATACCATCCGCAAGTCAGCTAGGCAACAAATGAAAAATAATCAGTAATAAGTGATCCAGCAACTGTACGAAAAGTTTCACCGATCAATGAATTACGGATAGCGGGCTGCATCAAGTTCACGACCTTAGAGGGTCTAACGGCAGAAAAGTGACCAACTCAGATTGGTCCGTGGGCGCGCCTCATGGTAACAACATTCCTAAAGCAGCGCGCGACACAATGTGAGAAATCCATACAACCATGACGAAAGAAAGCCTTGGTAAAGAGTGGAACGAAAAAGGGAAAGATAGGGACTGAGTTCAACGAAGTCTTATGTCCTTGGGAAAAACGGTCAAATATAATATGCTTACAGCTTTGAACAGCATCGAAATAGACGCAACCGAGTACCATGGATCATCAGCTGAACTGATCCAAAGTTCTTCGTAAACGCCACTCGAAGTAAGCTCAAGAGAACTTAAGCTAGGAAGTGACAGCATGCGTGCGACTGGGATCGTTTAAGAAGGTACTACAGGGTTTCTAGACATGTGCAAGGTGGATCATGTGGGTATCAGATAGGAAGATACGAAGACCCACTAGGTGAGGCACCCAGATGAACGCGATTTTCCGAAGCTGATTCTTCCCATATCTGAAACAAGGACAAGTCCTCTTTGATTTCCCTTCAAAATACCCTTCCACATGAACGTAGAGCATGAATAATCACAAGTTGTTCTGAATCGCAGTTCCTATCACAGATCCACAAAAAACCTTCCTCTTGTGAGCAGTTGCGGAATTTGTATAATTTGCATTTACATCAACCCGTTTAAATCATTCTGAGTATTCCACGCCGTTTTGATGTGGACTAACTAAAATAACCGCGCAGGAATAGGAGGAGGACTGTACAAACGAGTGGACACAAAGAATTTCTTCCTGTTAAGAGGTTGGTCACTGTGATCATCAATCGTTCTCGCTTCCATACCACCACCTTCACTCGAGTTCACACTTATTCCTACCTACCCTGCGCGTAAAACGTGGTGGCACACAAACGACAGCTACGACCGAGGTCATTTGGATACAATAAGAATTCAATTAAACCCCATAGTTGAGAAAGGGTCAGGGCGGCCGGAGGATTGTTAGGGGACTAGTTGATAGCTGGCGGGCAGATGTGTACACACAAAAGCCATGGGGACAACTCACGTGGTGGAAGTGAACTTGGGGAGAGCAAATCAACTGTCGCTCCGTTGGCCGGATTGACTCCAGGTCCGTTCACGCTCAGACCCGCAGGTGGGATACGACACCGGTACAGAATTTCAGTGAGCAACGTGGGACAGTGAATGTTACGTATGACGTGATTGAGCAGCTCTTGTAGTGGTCCCGGACCAAGCCGATGAGCGAGAGAACAAGCCCAGAGTACGTGGCCCGCGACCGGGTGACTATCCTACAGTGGAGAAAGGTGACAAAAGTGCAAGAGTGATAATAATCGTCATAATCGGGCCACTAGATCCGAACATTTGGATAATCGGTGTAAGGCAGTCTCACAGATTACTTAGAGGTCTCTTTCAAAGTAGCACTTACCACGCCAGACCTTAAAATTAATAAACTCGCGATAAGCCGTCCAAAGCATCAGTGAACAAAAGAAGTTTCAACCAAACACTCCCCGTATGTAGAGAGTTCAATGTTAATTCGTCGGTTGCCACTACGACATAAAACGCATTCCCACACTCGCGCGTGTCTGAATTTCACTACAGACCTAAACTAATCTGCTTCACAATGAAAGTAGGTCACAGCTTAGTGATAATGTAGTCTGTGTTGATGATAACAATTTGGTGTGCTAACCGAAATGACAGATGGATGGTTGACATGAAACAAAAAGGAGACCCGGCTTATGTGAATTGTCCGAATCGAAGCACCTAGTCACTCGGTGAAATTCAAATCGACACGAGAAATCATGGAGGAAATAAAAACGGAATATCCTAAGAGATAAATGACGCAGATGTTCATCAATCGAAATTGCGGATTTATTGACAGTTCAGACTTTAGTTTCGCAGTGCAACTGAGGCTACTCGGCAGTTACTTGGAGGCATCAATTAAGACCTTTTTTCAAAATCAGTAACAAAGTATACTGAAAGCCGTGCAGGGTTGTACCCTCAGGAAACAATCTAAAGTGGAACACCAAATTGCATTCAGTAATTATCGTCAGCCTCAATTTCAAAATCGAATCAGTCAGGCGTTTAAATTCTAATAAACGAATGGATAGTAACATTTCGCCCAGATCACCTCAGCATGAAATTCGTCCTTCTACAGACGTACTGTATGACGATTACCGAAAAGTCGTATCCTAAACGAGGAGACAGAAAAATCTTGCCGACTAGAACAGAACTAATAGATTTCAAGATGCAAGTCGTAAATGAAATAATTACAAACATTTCTGGGCATCCAATGAACCTACCGGATACAAACCGTGTTAATCAGGAAACGGTATCCGGGTCCAGATCTGACTACTCCTGAGCTAGTTGGCAATGCTCGTTATGGTCCAATGGCGCAACACTTGATTCCGAGTTAAACGTGTACAATGTCGTGCAGAACGTACTCCCCGGCCTACTTAAAGGGTGGTTCTAACTAATAAATAAATAAATGGGCCTGGTCCGTTTTCAAAGAGCGGAACGTGCGCACACCTGCTCTGATATAGTCATAAGGCTACTTTTGCAAAGCACTCGACGAGCAACAGAGATGCAATCTGCAAAGTATAAAAACAAGCATTCAAAGCAACGTCGTTCCATGCAAATGTAACCAACACGTCTGAACAACACAAAAGTATGGTGCGTGCTTCATCTTAATGATACCTGTATGAAATTAGAATAAGAACAACCGCCTTGTTACAGTTATTTACGTCTATGAACACAGGCTGACAAGTTGCTTAAAAATGTCAGGAGAAATAAGACTTTTGATGTGCATACTCCTAGTCCACAAGACAGAGGACGACATCTAAATCAATGGAGTTGGCTAATCAGTCAATTTTCAATGGCAAGACGTATTGGAAGAACAGAATTTAAGCAACTAGGGCGAAAAACGTAGTGTCAGCGATTACAAAATCAGTTATCAGACAGGGGTGATATATGACATGCGGTAACGGTCACGATCAACATACAATACCTCGTTAACTGGCCAGTATGCTCAAAGGCTAGCCAAACCAACTTCAGTGTAACACTTAGGCCCATGACCAGACGGAAGAGCACACGGCTAACTGCAGTTCGATAAGTCAGGCAATTCACTTCCCGAAGGTCGAAGACTGAACGGAAATATTTGAGATCCAGCCGAAGATTAGGATAAGCCACAGACTTACTTGCATGGTTGAAAGTACAAACAACCGAGTGGCATGCAACGCGAAAGGGAAGGCACGCCAAGCCCAACCGCGACTGTCCATGTACCGGGCCAAAGAGAATAGTTGTACTGGGCCCAATCCTCCGGTTCCCGCGGAATGCAATACCAGGCGATAAACAGCATCAAAAGCGGCAGGACTACGCTCAGCTAAGGCCAAGGCGGGCAGAGCACAATTGACAGGATCCTTGGCAGCGGCCTGTAAAAAAAAAAACAGATCAGATACGAAATCTCGAACGTGGTTCGACATACTGTATCCTTAAACGCCACAGAACAATGACTGCATGAAGGCATGAGTAAACCAAGGTATCTTCGATTAGGGATAAATCATAATGTGACAAGAAAAAACCTAATGTTAGACTGAGGCGTAGTAACAGTTCACACGGTTAAACTGACCAATGGCACCTTGCTTCGGCTAAGCCACAGCTGTTTGTATGAATAGAAGGTCTGTGCATATTCGACCTATGGACAGCGATAAGATTTTTTTCATAATTAAAAAGAGTACTACATTGGCGTGGCCAATACACGTACCTGCATAGCCATCGTACGCACGGCGGCAGAAATGTGATCTCGGGCGTTTGCAGAATACGGCACGGCACTACTGAGAAGCTGAGCAGCCATTGCTATAGAATTTGTGTGACCGCGGGAGACGAGGGGGGCCTGTGAAAACCCATACCATGGGGGCCAACTGGGATGTATCACGCCAGGAGAGGGGAGGTCAGAAGACATGTAAACATCTGAGTTAACGTATCCAAATAGTAGTGCGTGTTCAGAGCACAGTGAAGGCTCGCTGCAATGCACTGGGTGATAGACACAGGTCTGATCGGCTGGTTTTGCGTTGGGTTTTGGCTCTTGAGGCGCAACGCCAGAGCCCGATTTGTTAAGGACCGACAACAATGTGGGCGCTAACCAATTGACCGCTTCTCTTGGACTCACATACGACGACCAGTGCGTTACCAGATACAGACATGCAGACGGACCAACATGGAGAGCAGTGGAAGCGGACCAAGCTAGCATCTCTCTCCGCCGCCAATGAACGGTGCGACTAAGTGTTCGCAGGACCACAAGAAGGGCTAGATAAAAGGCTGCAGAAATCAGATTGGTACGGTCCCGTGTGAAGGAGCCTCCGCCGAAATGGGTCGTTGGCGTAGGAAGCATAACGCTTGAAGCTGAACTGGACGATCCCAACTGACAAACGCCATTGCCAAAGCCAGGCAAAAGACTGGACTTGAAGAGGTGAACGGGGTCATAGTTTGACGTACTAGAAACAGCTGGATCGAGGCCCACAGCATCTGCAAAAATCTGAATACAGGAGCTCTACTAAATAAGCGTTAAGGGAAAATTCAAAGTGTCTTTCCTAAGGTAGGCGAAAAAGTATACTCACCAGTGTTGATTTGTGAAAAAGATGCGCATTTAGCCAATCCCATCAAATTTTGGAAAAAAGAGTGCTCCCAAAAATGCGATGAGAGACTATTCCTTGAGAAACGCTTCCTCAGTTTGGTGAGTTAGTGCCTATCTTACTCTTGAAAATAATACCTTGCTGTAGTTCAAGAACTATACTGAAGGGCCTACCTAACTCCAGATCTCCCGGCAGTTTGCCGAATGGATAAATGAATAGAGATCCCAGAATGAGTCTTCATGCATGAAACGCATTCCGCTACTCATCTGGAGGACAGTGAAGTAATAAAGTGCTGAATGAGCACAATTACTGGGTCGGTCAGCTTGATTGTGACGCGACCAGAACGGATGGCACACATGGGGCGCACTGGTGCTCCGAGACAGTCACGTAGGGACGAAAACATTGAACCCACCGACACAAATGCTACATGCTAATTAATCCTATGCGATGAGTGGTAAACAATAGTCCTCCTCGTAACCACCATGAAACCCAACGACTCATTGGACAGACCCACCTGGCAATCCATCAACTGGGTTTGTATGGATAAAAGAGCTACGGAGAGTGACGCACTACAGCCATTCCACACAAGTGAATTCCAAATAATGAAATTTGATTCGACCTCCTCGCGGGCTTCACTATTCACCAAACTCAACACAACGAGGTGCACGCAAACACCCAGTAAGAGTTACTCGAATATGAGTATGCGATTGAGTGTGGGCGGTGATCGTCATCTAACTGATTCTGATGCTGGTAGTTATGTGATCTCAGGAGTTGCCGGTTTGGTCAGGTCACAATACCCATGAATGAACGATATGAATAGCAATAGCACACACAGGATATAAAAGAAATCAATAAAATAAAGGCTAACGAGGCCCCAAAATGAATGTCCGTATAGCAGGATGAGTAAAGGGATAAACGCCGAAACGGATAAACTATATCAGAGAAAGGACCAGCAACACGTGCTCTTAAGGGTAAATCTATGCGTCATTTGACAATCGCTTCTGGAAACAGCCAAAACGTTGACGTTAGAATATTCACGTTGTTCGTTCTGAGCACGGAGAATACACGCATGCACACCAGGTATTTGAGTCCGTAGCCATCTAATTTCCGCTCGTAGTGATCAGAAAGTCTCGTCAATTAGGATGACAAAGCGAAGTAGATAACTACCGTGTGGCTACTTTGTTCCATCAGGATGAAAAAAATGCGAAAAGCACATGCCATCGGGTTTCGAAAGGTGGACCGAAAAACGCAAAAGGAGTGTGCAGAAACAGGAACTCCACCTGGTTCGGCTTCCCTGGAGCAGACCAGATAATGTGATCGATCATCGAGGATGTCAGAGTGGAAGAAACGGGTGTTCTTTTCATAAAGGAAACTATTCACAAGGTTGCTGAATATCATAAACGAGATATTCAGTTGGGTCTCCCGTGAAAACCAAACTGATATGCAAACGAGCGTATTTGTCGAAGCAGGCATTCTTGTTGTTCAAACTCGACCAGCCAATACAGTGCACTTGATCGCATTAAACCGCAGTGCGGAATTTAAATGAACACATCTAGTCACACTCAGAGGATGCAAATGCCTCAAGTGATTAGTAATGCTTGAAACGATCCGTATATCTAATGACGCTAGGTAACGCATACATGAGGGCGGCCCTAGATATGTCATATAACTGTCATTCTATGGCTATTTATCTACAGTGCTGAAAAATAAGCGGATAGCCAAATGGGCCTTGAAAGTCGTCAAGAGAACCGGTATACTGAGCTAAATATACGGGTCTGTGCTGAGACGAGTTATAGGCTTATCTGAACACACCCGCGTTTCCAGGAATGAGAAACGGTACGGTTTTCGTGTAATGAGTAGAACCACAGAAATGTAACCACTCGGGAGCTATACACGGTAGTACTTCTACCAACTAGAGCT
This sequence comes from Opisthorchis felineus, assembly GCA_004794785.1. Taxonomy (NCBI): domain Eukaryota; kingdom Metazoa; phylum Platyhelminthes; class Trematoda; order Opisthorchiida; family Opisthorchiidae; genus Opisthorchis; species Opisthorchis felineus. Next base: position 33,218 of record SJOL01005684.1, read on the forward strand.
ACATGAAAGGCACATGTTGGAAATAGCAGGAGGAGCAACGGAAACCAAAGTGGTGCAGAAAAGTATTGAAATTGAATGCGTTCCACTATACATACAACCTACAAAACGGGTGACAGTAAGCCGAGAACATACAGTTTATTGATCATGTATTGATTCAGCCGCGGCTCCGAGTGTTGTTGGTAGCTACACACGGTCAACAAAATATACTATTTTTTAACTGCTGGTAACATGACTTGTTGACAGTCACAGTCACAGGCACAAAACAATACAAATAGGAAATTTGAGTTAAAAAAAAACAAATGAAACCCCATGTGTCTAAACTAACCTGTTGTGAAATGGTCAATAGACTGACCGCTGAATGAATGTGTCGATCACAAATCTGGACAGTCTGATCTAGTCGTTGTACGTGCGACTTGGACAAACGGATAAGTGAGATAGCCAGCTGCGTCTGTTGTCGTTCTAGCATTTCTAGACAGCGACGCAGATTACCGTTCTGCTGATAAACCACCATCGGGACTTGCTCGGGGTTGTGTGTGGCGGTGGGTTGCGTTCGCGAGAAACACATAGGTGAGGTGATGGGATTTGGAACCACTGGTGGGATGGGAGCGCACGAGGAGGAATTCAAGTAGCAAGAGTCAGAAAGACGAAGACAAGCCTGGACAGCATTGGCAAATGCAGACGGGAGAGGAGGGTAGTGGGGTTGAGGCAGAGGACAGCGATCAAAGTCTGCTGGACCGTGTACGGCTCGTGGAGTGTTTGGATGATGAGAATGAAATCCCGGTGTGGACGAATGGTCGGACTGTGAAACTGAATTGGGATTGGTGTACCCTGGAGGTTCATTAATGATTGAGTGACCTGGAGTGCCTGTGGCTAGGGATGATAGATCACCAGCGGAATCGAACGTATGTGGGTTGCCGTCCCAGTGTGACTGTGGGAACGGAGTCCTGGCTCTTGACTGATGATCTAAAATATTACTTGTCGACTCAGTCACAAAATTTCCGCGGTTGACGGCAGTCGATGGCAAGCCAAGGTTGTCGGAAACAGACTCAAGCGCGGAAAACCTGAAACAATATGAGTCAGATGATCAGTTATCTAAAAGATGGCAGCAACTGCTGCTGACGCAACCGTTTTACATAGATTGATTGGAACATTGTGTTCCGCCGTAAATTATTAGAAAAATTGATTCGGGATGGGGTGATCGAATGAGACATGGGAACACATGTTTAAACTTCAGATGGCGATCACAAACTGGGTAAGTGGTTGTTGCAAGATGTCAATGAATCCTTTGCAACATCGATAAACAAGTAGCATATGATGTAACAGACCGTCACGAGGGCTTAGTTTGATATGAACAAGAGATCAACGACTGATAACGCAACAAAAGCGAAGGGACGGATGGAAGGATACTTACCGCATGGCACGAGTGACCACCGCATACAACAAATCCTCCATTCGTACGGATGGTGCAGTGTTGCCAAAACCGGCCCAGCAATTGTTGACCAGGGTAAGCTGGTTTTGTTTCTGCGCCTCCAATATGTAGTCTAACACGAAATGGGCAACGGCATGCACCGGGTACGAGTCCGGATGGATCACGGGACCGAGCGCAGACCACCAACACCAGTTGGGAACAGACCAAGAAACAGCTGGCGAACCTGGTGAATTGTCCATCCTGGTCAGTTGTCGCGGTAGAGTAGGTGGACCCAAAAGATACGACAGTGCTTCACAGACTGCTAGCAATGTAGTGGTGTCTTTAGGCATTGTATTAAGCAAGGCCAGCAATCTGCTTTCTTGACCTTGACAAGCTAGTAGACGATTGACAGATCCGGACAGACGACGTTGCTGCAGCAGGGCGAGTAGGCTTACCTGTGAATAAGAATTGTTTTCGAACCATTTTGTGACGAAATAATGCAAGACAGAAAAAGGTGGTGTTTGTGTTAAACTCAGTGCACAGAAGGTAACCTAATCGAGGGCACATGGCCGCCCATTTGAATAAACGTTGAAATTTCAGCCACATTTCGCAAGCGCGTTACGGAGTTGGCCTGTTATGCATTGCATGAAGCACTTCACACACGTTGGTCGATCAATGGAGCAAACCGATCGCCGCATGCATCTGCGTGGTTCGCTACGGATTTATTTGACAGTACGCCACATGAGCTACGCAGCGTTAACCAATAACGAGGCTAAAAACCACATTTACAACCCACAGCGGTTCACATGGTGGCTCGTTTCGTCCGAACGTTTGTTATAGAACTTATTTGTCCGCCCGTTCTGCCTCTTCCCAGCAGGTTGAGTCATCCATGCAAGATGCGTGCCGTTTGCACATGTGAATAGATTCAACAAAACACCTGTAAAACACCATTAAAAACATGTGGAACGGAAGTGCGGTAGCTCCTGTCACGAAAGTCCTCATATTGCTGAGCCTGAGGCTAGAGGTGTTGAAAAACAGGACAGACAGCATAGTCTCTATATAGTGTATCGTTTTGAAGATTCAATGAAAAGTGCAAGTTGGCGCAGTGATGGTTAACGGGCATTTATGATATCAAGGCCGTGAAGTATGGTTGCGGACATCACGTGATGACACGAAAGTGGAACGTGATGATCAAATTGTAAAACGAGTGATTGATTAAATTTTGTTAATCTAGGCGAGTGACTGTTAAGGGTAACAGCCCAACAAAGTCCACAGTGCAAAAGAAAGCTAAGGATTACAACTATGTTCACTAGAGACAGGGAAATTAGAGCAATGGTTTTGGTTGGGGAGTGCAGACAGCCGATTTATCTACAAACGTTTCTGTGAGGACCAAGTATTAAGTAAAAGGCCCAACTTCCCACCCACGGAAAGTTAATTTTTTTAGCTATCCGAACTTGCAACCAAACTGATTCTACGGTTGGGTATTCCTGCCACCAATTTTGTGGTATGGATATTAGAAAAGGCCTATTTCAAAGATAACGATATTCTCACTGAACGTTTCTGTGAACGCCAAAACAAGGATGTTAGCTGGGACATTTGTCAGAATATTTGTTCTGGCTGTTAGTCTACCGTTTTGGTTGATATGTGATCTACCGGCGTCTCTTCAGTATCCGAAAATATATTAAATAACATTGCACTGAAGATGCCTGATTGATTCCCACAACTATTTTTATATTTGAATGCGATCTGACTGTCTTCAGTATTGCGTTTGAAAACATAAAGTCGAAACGTTAGGATCCTGTGATTTGTCTTTCCGTTTCTTAGCCAGGCTCTACAACCATTGGGGAGCAATCGAGTGATGTGTATAGGTGATTAAAGGACCCATTTTTCGGTTTATAAGGTTTCCTGTACGACGAGGAGGACGTTTTTGCTGGAAGTAAAAAGTTAACCAAACGCTCAGCATAGGCAATTCGTGAGTTGAATGGTAAATAGATTTGCATAATATGACTGAGGTCAGCAGAAAATTGCCTTGGGTCTACAACTGGCCCAGGAGTGCATCGGACCAAAGTATTGAGGGTTGTGAGTTGTACCATATACTGTACAGTACACGGGACAGAAAAACCAAACAGACGTTTAAACGTGCCAAACCGCGTTACTAACTCCTAAAAAAGAATGTAGCAAGCAGTAAACGAGTAGGGAACTTCCGTGTGTGGAAAAGTTTTTGAGAAGGTTGAGACCTAGAACCGGCTCCGCCGCATTTTCTGTCTACGCTTCGTACATGGAGTGACAAAATTTCCGGTGATTTTGGTAGCTGTTAAGGTTCAAGCTGTACAATAAATGTGAGCCAACGTGTGAATTAATAAGTACTTGGCTTCTCGACCTGTAGGGAATAAAGTAACAGTTCCCTCAAACACGATCTAGGTGTGATTTATTTACAGCGATGACGAACTCAACCACAAGGACCTGAAACTCCACATAGTTCGTCCAAATTAAGCGATCAAGAAGCCTGTTGACAAACAAGCAAGCAGTGTTCGTTGCAAGTGAAACTTTACAAACGATCTGAATGACCATCGCCCAGCTATATTAGCCAATTCGTTGAAACGGCGCTCTATGGTGGTATCTTTTAAGTGTGCTTCAGAGGACCGACAAAGAATATTCACCACCAACATAACGTCGAACATTCTTACCATGCACGAGTACGAGAAGGGCTATGGAAAAAATCACCAGGGTACAAGTTTGGGCAGTAGCTTGATACAGGCCCTTTACTTGGACCAATAACTGTACACAAAATGATTTAAACCATTTATCTTTGTCACAGTTTTGCGTGCAACGCCCCAACTTGCATTCAACTGAGTGAACGAACTAGAAGCACACGTAAGGAATTGGATTCGTGGATTACATAGATCCCACGGATAAAAACGCAGGCTATCCATAAGCTCATTTTGGCACATAGGTTTGAAATAGAAACCCTGCGATAAGGATCATAACTAAACAAAGCAGATTCTCGAAAGGTGATATCCCCAGCTATGCTGATGTGAGTCCCGAGAGCTGTTGGCAGTTCACCCTACTCCTCTGATTTGATTGTCAGCATCCGGTCGACCTACGTTATCGCGGAAAATGAGGAACGATCACCCAACTGATGCCGACACATTTGTTATTTAAGGTAAACGACTGTAAGAAATAACAGTGCAGCGGTAGTCACTGAACGACCTTCAGCAAATATTACAGAGTGGATATCTGAAAAAGGGCAGACGTGGTCTGAATTGTCAAATTGTGGTGATTGATCGCTGGAGTTAGGCAATCAACAGACTACTGAGGTTACTTAGGCAGAATACTGACCTAACTGACCTGGTCACGAGTCAACCATAAAAAACTCAAGCGCTTTTCCAATATTAGCAAAATTACCATCAATAATTATAACCAACGGAGTGTTGGAACACAAACAACGCAACCAAGTTTTCCTGGTGATTATCATAATGCCCCAGACTCCTGAGGTTGACTAGAATGGAAGTACGAATGCTAGGGGAAATTCGATTGCTCTTGCAAGCACCCATAAAGATAGGGTCAATTCAACTCGGTCGAAAAGCAACCGTTAACACATATCACAGGTCTTATGGCTCCGATTAAATTGCTCATGGTCGAAACTTAATATGTCTGACTCAATATAATTCATCAAGCCAAGAAACATTATGGAAGCTTAATGGGATGAAACCAGACATGTCAGTTGGTAGATCTACAGGATAAAAAGCGCGCTGCACTTACGTCTCGTTGCTCAACAGAGTGCTCTCATACTTGACCAGTGTTATTTTCCAGAAACTAACACACGACCAGTGATGATGACGAGCGCGCTAACTTAAATCCTTAATTTGCATATGAAGGAGCCTCCATTGAAGTATGGCGTGATTTAAAGGGAAGTAAAAGGCAGGATGCACCACTACATCGATTCTCATCGCAGAGTAGATCATACAACACATGTTAATCAGCGAATTGGAAATTGATCCATGACAAAAGTTTTTCATCTACGAAGCGGATGTCCTGGCAGTTTAGTCGGGCGAGGAGTGGCGGGCCTACCCATACCCGGCAAGTTGGTTCAGTCCATTAGGTTGTATGGGAATTAGTTGCGTGTCAAGAGAGAGTGAACTGGGAGATAGCTCAATGACTAAGGCTGAGAGCTATGGATCAGACGGTTCGAATTCAACCTTGGCTTGTCGATTGCTCCTGCCTATGTTTGGGCGACCTGACAGTACCTTAGTCATCATACCTCCTTCGGGTCGCATGGTAGCTGCGTACCGAAAAGGAGCCACAACTGAAAGATTTTCATTTTTAGTCAACTAGAAAAAGTCTGGAACCGATTGAGAAGTTGTCATTACAGAAAGATTTGGTAAGCACTCGGTGGATTTATGGTTGGACAACAGACCTAGGTCGATATAGTAAGAGATTTTGCTGATTCGCTCGCCGTCTGCCCTAAAACTCAGCCAACCCATGCTATTTGTATGTCCTGACAGGTGGGCCAATCGACTGACACAGCAGGACAGGTACTGGGTCGTCGTTCGAGGCGTCGGGCAAGCCAATCACATCGCTCAAGAGTGAACACAATAAACAGCCTGTTCAGGCGTGATAATTCAGGTGCGTCTTGCGCGCACTGATGAAGTAGTGGTTACACGCTAGCCTCGAATGTCACATGTCCGGAGTGCAAATCCCGGCAGCGCTGACGTGCTCAACCGACACTAGAGTCCACTGCTTTTCCCCTTTGGTATGAACTCAGCAGAATAAGTGCGTCAGGATAGGGGGGACTTTTCGGACAAGAGTGATGTGAATGTGAATCTGTCATTACTGTTAGACCTTGAATGGTGTGAACGCCTAAATGATCACCAATATAGATGCCATGAAAATAGGGTAATCGGTGATCTGTTGGTTTTCTAAAATGGACTCTTTTGGTGAATAAAAAGCTGTTTTCCTGGGTATGTTCAGTCCTTTCGACTGATAGATAGACTGGTACACGGATGCTCAACATTATCTAAATCCCTGAATGTCCATGTCCGTAAATGTCCCATAATTTTCTTGACTCTATTCTGTCTATGATAAGGATCCGCTTTTCCTCTTACTCTTCTTTGTTATTGGCGTTCGTGAGTGACTCCACCTAAATCGCTCGCTTTCCTAATTCTCCGAGAGAATAATAATTAGCCGACGATCCCAAGAATGCCAGGCTTAACGCTGACATAGTCAAAAAGGTCAGCAAGTAAAATTAACTATACTCATATTTCCTCCGGTGGTTATCTCATTGGACTGTTACCATTCCTTTTCCTCCAAAAGTGCCCGTCCTAGGTGTTCCTAATTCGATCACAAAACCCACCGGTCTCGAAAGCTTCCGAATAGTTGCCTCCGTTTCTATTCCCAAAAGCTCTTTTTACCTTCCACAGCCTAGATTCGCCCAACACCAGAGTATTGTTCGCATGTCTGGGGTGGCGCTCCTCCATCTCGGTTTGGCCTATTGGACTGAGGTCTCTTCACTAATTGACGACCAACAGTCTCGTGCACATCGACGATACTTAGTCTTTCCGATTTTTCCACCACTGCTCCTACCATCGGTGTTCTGTAAAGCTAGTCAGTGCTGCTCCATTCAACATCATTTTTATCGTTTCATTCGTCTTTGTGAGAGAAACAACTGCTTGTAAATGACTACCTCCTGTTGTTGGACTCCTTGTTCTTTTCCAGGACAGCCAAACTATGGAAATTCCACATCCAAGGGTCCTCTCTCTCTAAAAGAAGTACTACTAAAAACGAAACGCTTTTATTTGGTTGCATCCTTACTTCACATTTTCGTCCTCACAAGCAGTCTTATGAAGTTTCAAATCCTTGTGTAACCAAAAAAAACTACTGCCGCTTGTGAAGACACTAAGTTCGGAAAGTGGGGAAAACCCAGTCAAAGGATGTTAGGCCTCAGCTGGGAATCTTCCAGCACCTGGGCTTTCCCATCCTTCCAGACGGTGAAGCGCCGCAACAAATAGAGACCCTAAAGCGAGGATACGGCATCCTTCGGAAATGTTCGGAAGCCAGCCGCTGTGTGTACAGTGTGACCGCTCGGCCTTTACTTACATACGCCAATGAGACCTAGCACCTCCGAATGACGATCATGAGATTGTGCTGGAGAATAGTGGAAGTACATTGCAGTAAAAACTACCTACTGGTAGTCATAAAACGTTATTAAGTTATTGATGTTCCCAATTCGATTTAGCGGCACAGATTATGACAGTGTGCGCAACTACTCAGCGGCCGCAATTTTGAACTGTATAAGTTGTCTACCACCACTGTCCTTCTCAGACTGAGGCCCTTGCAGTGCAGGACCACGAAAACTTAGCAATGAGGAGTTAGGATTGAGACTGAACTTTTAGATCTTCATGTGTCGTAAGGAACCAAAAAAATGAAACTAAAACTGAATAACGGTTGACTCTGACCTTGCTACAGATCGTTGACAATAACAGCCATGGGGTCTACTCACACTCCTGGAAAATGCCATAAAATCACTTAGGTAAAGGTTGACAGACTGTCACCAAAGTTCAAGAAAAGGATAATTTTTGGAACACCATCTGAACATGGCGGTCCAATGAAGTTCGTGACAAAACTGGTAAAGACAGTAAGATGTAGAATTTACTGGAGCTCCATCGCCCATGCGAATTCGGCACGTACCTTTCCCAAGAAAAAGTGAGCAAACGGCACAAAAGATGGATACACACCGTCATTCTCTAAACAAAAAAGTGCTGCTTACAGAATGATGCGGCAAATTAGCAAACAAAAGAACAGTAAAGTTCGATGTTGAATCATTCCGGCTACGATGAGCTCAGAGGAATCAAGAGCATTCAGGGCACCTAACACACAACAGAACAGCTGACTAATATTGTCTGAAGCGGACTAGCTAGCACCTTTACAAGTACAACCAACTGCACAAGGTTCAGGCCAAAGAACAGCATCAAACACAAAAGTGTAGTGTACCAACGCTATAACGACTGACTCGTAACAACAGCAAATGTATGTTGTGGACAAGCGCGAGGTGATTCCAAGCACAACTCTGGATGCTATGTACACACCGTAGCAGCAGCGGCAGTCGCAGTAGTACTAACAACAAGGGGGAGAGAATGAGAACAACACCTGTTTTTGTTGACATACCATATGCCGAAAAGTAAACAGCAATATACCGATTGCCCATAGCATTACTATCACGTTATCTGGGCTCGACAAACAAGACAGACGAAGGGACGATGTACAACAGATGTCCTGTTGAGGGCAAACTTAGCATTACCAACAGACCTATTAGGTATGCAGATACAATGTGGCAGACACCGCGTGGGGCAATGTAAATACTGCAGTCGTCGGACTTCCTCGTACAAAGACCGCGTAAGTTTAACAAATGGCATGTCTCTGATGGGGTGTCTAACTAGGTTCACTGCGGTAGCAAAAAGCCAGTTGTTAGATGGTGGCGAACATGCCTAACACTGAGACGACTAGCGGGAAAAGCATGCGGACGACTAACATTAACAAGCCACATTACTACCTTGGTTATGTATTCCATCCAAGAGCACAAAACCATAAGGCCTATTGGAATAAAAAAGCACCCGACCAAAAAAGCCGGCGAAAATCCTTCAAATTTAGATAGTCATGCACACATTTGACTTGATGATACACCTATTCTAGAATCTTATGATGCCGCAAATGATTGAATGACTGTACTATTCCCGTATACGGGAATAGTACGCCGATTCTGAAGAGGGTTCAACATGAAGTTAGGATGATACCAATCCTCAAGCTTCGTGCACGATTTAAATAATCTTAACTTCTCGTCAGGATACTTAGATCCTAATGAGATATCTTAAAAAAGCAAGCCTCGGTTTCATTATACAGAGTAGACCAAAATGTAGAGTCACCAGCAATGCGAATCTTATGGGTCTCAACTGGATGTCGAGCCATTAACCTTCGGGGTTGGACACTGAACTTCGCTGGGCTGATCATTAGTTCACAACAAAACGGTCCTGTACTCAGCAGCGCAATGTATCAGTTCCAATGGTGTTGACTGATTCGATCAATTCTTTGCAGTCACCCGTTCCTGAACTTTTTTTCGTTCAACTGCAAGATCATTTCACGAACTTTTTGCCCCTGCTATATTCTTACACCGTGTATGCAGCAATATCAAACTGTTGCGAGACAAATTTGAAGAACCTTAAATTAGAACTTCAATGCTTCCGACCCTTCAGCACAGTTGGCTTTTGATCTATGTCGACCTTGAACAACTTGCTACTGAGATAAGTGAGTTATAAAAAAGGATTGATAATTGTGACCTGCGCACGATGGCTGGGTGAGATGTAGTGCATGGATCGTTGCAGACCTGAGAAAGGTCACAAACTGCTGTTGGAACAGAAACCGCGAGATTGTACCTAGCACAGGAGAAATGCGCCACTCTATCACCTGTTTAATGCGACCAGATACGCCCGAATAGGAAAGGTGATGTGACATGGTAAGTATGTGCCGACACCCCACTTAGGGAAACGAAATTTTGGTGGATCACAAATCCATAGATGGAGTACCACGTCATGACTGAATTCCAGAAGTGAGTTGATGACAATCTAAGATATCCTTTGATGTGTGCATCTCGGATTTCGGTCCAGAAGTTCAACCCCTTGACATCCAGTCATTTTTATATTTCTACCGAGACACTTTAGGAGTGCTGTCGAGCCACCCCCAGAATCTTATCGAGACCGGGACATTTTAACATGAACGGGTATGATGCAAAGGAAGTAAACAGGTAGGGTCTTGAAACGATATTGATACTCCTAAAATGTTAGCTGATAACCAAGGAATTTTGAGCAAGTGTGGGTGCAGAAAACTAGACACGAAGAACAAAATTCATATGTGACTTAGCCACCACTTGTTGCTTGTGTTTGTGCACTGCAAGCAGACATGCCACACACGTGCAGTGGCTGAATAAGGGACAGTACGAAATGACTGCATTCCTGTAGTGTTTGTGACCCACAATATTTACGCAACAATATATGACAGCAATTATACTCCGTGTATTCAGTCTGTTTAGAGCCGAGAACAAACAAGTCGGAAATTTGTGAGTGGTCTGAGGTGAAAAGGTAAAGTTTTCATCACCCAAACACTTGTTTGTGTTGCGTCAGACGGCCACCATATTCGGAAAATAATGCGGTGGAAAACAGTTAGTCTATTGACGCATAGCTACTGGTGAATGAGATGCTGGGGAACCTGGAAGTGTCCTTCACGACATCTGAACCTGCATAGAATAAGGTGACAAAACCTGGGTAAACCAGCATACAAGCACTTAACCGAGTAAACAGAGTTTATCGGTATTCCGGCCGGACACAAAACTGAAAAGTTTATAAACTAGAAATTGTAAGAAACATGCAGTGAAGGGTAGCAAAACAAGCAAGTGAGTAGTAAGGGTGGATTGAAAGATAAAAGACATAAAGGGTGTAAAACGAGAGTAGTGACAAATGATGGTGGGCCTGAAAGTATTCCCAGGGTGGAGACGGCTTACCTTAATCGAAAGGCATAAGTAGAAAGAAGCAGACTCCAACTGGACCCAGGGCCGAGTGATTGCTGAGGTGCAGTGACTGATTTCAACAGCCATTGCGGCTGCGTCTAGTAGGCACTCGATTAAACAAAGTACTGGTCTCCCGGGTAGGCCGATCCATCCAGACTCTGTGTGACTTAAACAAGCGGTTGAACTGGTTCCAGAAAGTAATACAAAATAGTCTGCTTGATTGTCACTGTTGGGAGAACCACAAGGGGATGTGGAAGTTCGGGCTGGATGGGAAGAAGACGTGCGTCCTGAGAGTTTGGGTGAAGTCAAAGACCGTCCTGGTGGATACATGGGTCCGGACCCGTAAGATGAGTGCGGATTGATGGGTGGCGATCGAAATGAGTGGGGATGACTAGGGTGCTTGGATGAGAAATGATTGAAAGGAGTGTTTGGGCTGGCGTTCGAGTGACAAACGGGCTGATGCACGAACGACTGAGAGTGGACGCCATACGGCGGTGGAGGTTGAACTTTATACACGGAGGGTGGTAAGGAAGAACAGGAATTGTGCCCAGACCAGTTAAACTGATTGGAGCAACCTGATGGCCCCGGAGTGAGATTCATGCCTGGTGACATGACATGTCTTCTAGACACTGGCCTACCGGTAACTGAGCTGGATACCGGTGGTGAAACGGATGATGGTCTCGGAGAGGGGAGACGACCAGGGGGATATTTCGCGTGCGCTGACATTGGTGATGGAGACAACGCTTTAACTGTAAGAAAAGGGACGAGAACCAATTGTGACCCTAAAGAAAAGCGCTTGAACAGCACAGTATCGATGGAACAAACAAATATATGATCTGATCTTGATCTAACCAAATAACGTGTAACATAGCTAGGTAAGCCATTTGTGAATGTCGATTTCACAATCGGACCTAGAGACGATGCGGTCTTATAAGTTACCGCACAAAAGCTTGCGGAACTTACGCCGAATTGTAGCCCATTCATCGTAAAGCAAAAATGTCACCCAAGAAAAAGTTTGAACGCACAATATAAGATATTGCCGCGCTTCACACTTGTGAAGTGATCAATGCTACTGCAAGATAAGGTGGGATCAAACCCAAACTTCATGCTTGCAGACCAGTCAATCGACGTGGCAGATAACTTTGCTTACCTGGACAGTTGTATAAGTTCCCGTGGACAAGCTGGAGACGACACTACTCCTCGAATCGGGAAGGCCAGGAAAACTATTGCCAACCTCCGACGCTTATGGCGCGGGAGTGACGTCAGTTTGTCTATCAAGGCCAGTGAACACTACCCTAACGCGATCCATACTGCCTTATGAATCAGAAAAGTCACCTCCAAGTGCAGAGCACGTATGAAAGCTGTCAGGGTTTAGCTGTCGGTGACTTCGAAGCACGAGGCGGGTCTGGTGGGAACATCGGACTAGCAATGCTGAGGTAGGTCAGATGGTTTAAGGAAAAAGGAACTCCCCCCATTGTTGATAAGTTACTCACGCTTCATGGGTTAAGCTGGTTAGGACATGTACTCCGCATGCCAGAAGACTGCCTACCTCGTAGAATTCCTTTCGCCCAACCCTGAGCTGAGCGGAAGCGACCGAAATGTGGATGGTCTATGACCTGGCGACGAAGTATGAAAATACTAGCCAGTAAAATGACAGCTGCCACCTCCCTGGGTGAGGACCCGGGATTCAACTCACCAACGGTTAATTACACTGGCAGATATGGCTCAATCACGTGATCAGTGGCGCTCGTACGTCAAAGCTATCGCCTCCAATGAGCAGCTCTCCAGTTTCTTGAACTAACTGATTATGCCATCGCCTCCGATGCACGGTTATATTATTCCTGTTCCCCCATTTTCCGGTGACTAAAACAGCAACAGCTGGAACCAACGTACCCTTGGTACATGGTTTATAGTTGACTGGGTGAACCGAACTGACTGAGTTGGGATGCCGGCTTCTCGCTAAATTACAAGGATAGGTCGTTCTGGTCTGTCATGCGATTCCAAAGCCTTGTGGCGTAAACATCACGGATTAAACTGCAGAAGCCTACGGTTCGGATAACCTGGCTCAGATACAATTTTCAATTATTTTCTCATCATTTCAGTCTGATGGGTGATGCATTTGACTAAACGCCACCTTCTTTCCATTTCACAACTCCATTTCCTAAACTAATCTACATCTGGGTTTCGGCGTAAATTCAACCTGCCCCGCTTTTGTTGATCACCGAGCAGTCATGGTTTGTTACTTCCCTCAACCGCGAACAGATATTTCAATCCGACACCACTTCGGAAGTTTACATTTTCGGCAACCTCAACGTTCAAAGTAAGGGTAGCTCCAGTTTTCTTTCCATGCAGGTATTGCAGATTGTGGGACTAAGTTATTTTCCATTACAAGCTCTCCAATCGAGTTAAATCACTTTCAAACCTGAGTTCCTGATGACGATGAATGCGGTAACGATCAAACCTTTGGTACCCTGAGAAACTCCCAGATTATGCTGTAACCTCCTCTGCCAATTATCGCCCACAGCTATATTTCTCACTAGTTCTAGTTTTATTTCCCTTCCAAAAGCAAACTCTCTCCTGTCCTTACGTGTTTTGACAGCATTCGTCCAATGATTGGGTTGGAATATTCAGGCGACATTGAAGGCGACGCCCTCTTGATAGGCTACTAATATGGATTCAGCTAACACCGCTCCACGGTTGGTGCACCGGCTTGATGGCACCTGCTTTGCCTTCCTCTGTGGTATTTATCCAAAACGAATGTGGTCGCCCTTTGAAGCGCCTGCCAGGTGGGCTTTTTCCCAAACTCCTAGTGTATGGGCTCTACTCGGATTAAAGATTCCGGAGTAATCACTCTATACAGACAAGGAAAGACGATGTTACTTCTAGATCCGGAAAGCAGTGATAGAGTTATTCAAGAATCCGTGTTCTCTTCACCCTACTTCTTTATGTGGACAACCCATCGTTGCGTGTTACCTTTCTTATCCATGCCTTCTCAGATGTCACTCTAGAGCACTCTATGTCCTAACCCTCTGCTTCACTTGACGGAGCAGCGACCGCGCACGATTCATTACTGTCCTGACTAGCAATCTTTCGAAGATCTGCGACTGAGGGGTTGTCTAAAACAGAAACGCTCAACCCCTTTAAATCTTTGAGTCCATTTCCAATTGTCATTTCACTCCCAATTTAAAACCGTGCGTTGGGTCCCAAATCCTTATCATTTACTTTCATTGGTCCCCTAGTTTCTAACAGATTACCCTGGTCGTACACGAAAGGTCGGTTCTCTATTTCGTAAGCACTCCACTCCAGCCATTGTAATTCTGATTTACAAGTCCCTAATTCACCCAAGTGGGGAGTGACGGTACTGTATTCAAAGTAGGACTACTTCTACCAGCGCATACCTCTGTGATTCAATTCAACGCGAAATTGTGCGCCTCATCGGCAATCCTTCATTCACTGATAACCCAGAAACAGTTTACCAACTGTCGAAACGTAGCGTTTCTTTTATATTTTACTGTCGCTGCCACATCTGCGTAACAAAAGACATCGTTTCGACAAATAATCTCATTTCCTTTCTGAAAGGAGACTCAATTGAATCCAGCTGAATCTCTTGTCTATGACAGTCTGCTCCACATGAATGTGCTGCACCAGGCGGCTTCATGTTTCAGTTGGTAAGATATTCGAAATATCGCAATACATTGTCATCTAGACGTAACGCACTACTCATGAGGTTGCTGAAAACTCTTCGACAGACCGCAACCGGTTTAGCCTTTCTTGGGGCTCATGCGGTCGGTGCAGTCCCTGGAGCATCATAAATGAGAGATTCAGCTGGATTCAGTTGAGTATCCTGTCGAAATCTTTCCAATTTGGGTTCAAGTAGAACACAAAGCTGACAGAAACTCGGGGACTGCGTCCATCTGATGAGCACCAAGAAGGGCGAAACCGGTCGTGGGCTGTCGAAGAATTTTCAGCAACCTTATGAGTAATGTGGTACGTTTAAACAAAAGATATCATTCTCCTCTCTGATCCTGATAAACGAAACTGAAGTAAATACCAAATGAATCACAAGCAATGACCGACTGACTGGTACGCCGCGCCACAACCGGTAGGACCTTCGGTGAAGCAATGGAGCTTATCAGTCACTACCCCGATAAAAAGTCTTAGTAAAAACAGCTGTAGTTACTAGCACAAAAATAAACCGCCATTCGCATATTGAAATACCGCAGGTAAAACAAGTCGTTAATTTATGCTTGAAACCAATGGCGAGTCATGTGGTCATAGACATGAGAGAAACAGTTTCCCGATAAAAATTCTGACCCACACTACAGAACTCCCAGCAGCAATTCAAAGAAAGGGCAGAGAAAAGGCCACCATACACCGCGGTACCCCCAGACCAGTAAAAAAAATGTATTCGAACGAGGACATCAGTGGTTGTCACATTCTGTCTATACAACAGAGACCTAGTGAATTACAAACATGACTTGGCCATCATCTACGGCGTTGTGCGTCGCGTCCCTCCATGAACCAGAAAGTTTACGGTTTTAGGGTAATGAGAGATAATTCAATTTACTATAGTTAGCGGATTCTACTATCAATTAATTTTGAAAGTAGTTGTGTTACCTCAAAAGGTGTGGTTGAGCATGTAGCGGTGAATTGAATTGAACCGCATGGTGTTCCACAGCGTAATACATGCCGACAATAATGAGCCAGCAGCTGTTTTCCTCAGTTAAGCACGCTACCCTTGAGATATATTGTATAATTTATGCCAGTTTCCAACACGAAAGACCTAGCTTGGCAAACTATAAAAGGGGGATGTTTGATGCGAAAGAAGATTGGGAAACGCTGAGATAGAACGATGATTGAGGTTAAACTCGGGGATGCCTTATCATGTTGACCTAAAACTTGGCAAGAATGGAGTTCTAGTTCCAGTATGAGACTTCGCAACAACCTGGTTGCGAAAATATTCAGACTTGCCCCAGTTATACTGAAGAAGTCCCGTTGCAAGTACAGTTGAATATAGACCACGGCTAGAGAAAAGTGAGCCGGCTGTTTTATAGGCTGCAACATCGAGGTCATCCTATGAGTTGTTGTCTTAAGTTTTTCAGGGTCCGTGAATGCGCTCGAATGACAGTAGATTAGGGAAAAAGAGAGCAAAAGACCTACCAGCAGGCGTAAACCGATTCGGTCCGTGCAATGAGCCTGGACCACAGGAACGCAAGCCGGAACTGTTTGCAGTAAATGTTGGACGCCGCGGCAGCGCGTCGGTAACTAAATGGTGCGGTGGTGGAGCGTAGTAGGGCGGTGGGTAAGGATGAAGCAACTGCTGTGGTTGTTGCTGTAAGTTTCGTATGACACCGGTACTGGAGGCGTGAGAAACCGAGAATTTGAAAGAACGTAGCAGACGCTGGCTAATAAATACTGCCAAACGAATGGCTTGTGCGACGTAGCCATTCGAACGGAGGGCTGCAACACGGAGACACAGAAGAGGAAATGGCTCTCCTAGCGGCATGTTTAGATCACAATAAGGGCAATGACAATCACGCGGAGTGGCGGAAGGTGAGCTGTTTGAGGGGGGCCGACCGGAGGTTGAGTTTCTTCTAGGGGTGCCAATAGAAGGGCGGCGAAATGTTTCAGAGGAACTATCGTCTAAATCAATTGAACTGTTGCTCGTATTCTCGCAGCTATCGTAGTCGCAGAACGCAGCTCCTGTCTTTCCCTTGATACGCTTATTAAGATCAAGGCCAAGGAGGTGGCGTAACCAGTCATCGTCCCAAGACATAAAGCTGACTTCTAAGGGAAGCTGGAATACGGACACGCGTCGGCTGGAACGGTTGTTAGATTGCTGTAAATGGCCGCCAAGTGAAGACTGAACCGGGTGGGATGCACCATCCTCCTCTAGCTCACTGGAATCACGTAACTGGGGGAAAAAGTGGTCGGGGACCGCATAAGCTTCATCACGGGGACAACGGTGAGCTCGACTCCATGAGAGAAATCTATTTCGCCAATTACGGCGCGCTTCTGGACTGCAGTCTGGATTGAGCACCACACAGGTCCAAAGCACGCAAACCTCATCCCAAAGTCGCGTTGTTGAACCAGGCAGCTGAGTGGAATTTGGCACTGCGGAAGTCGAATTGGCAGTGGGCTCAAAGGGCATAGTTGGACTCGACAACTGATGGGCAGAGGCAGATCTAGCAAGACCAGGAGTATGGATTCGTGTGGACAACTCTACGATCCCACGATGGCTCCGTCGCGCCTTTAGTAACTGGAGGACATGAATAAGCAAATTATCTATAAAACGAAGTTGTCAAAGACAAAGTTTACGGTGGGAGCTGAGTAATTACAAAGAAGCAAGCGTAACCGCAATGTGGACAATTATCTATCAAGACCATTACGGAAGATACTTCACAGAAGAATGGTCACGCGACTTGCTCGTTATTACGAGACGGTTAAACAACACATATAGTCGACAGTCCCGTCCGATGGTGATTTAAAATTATACGGTAAAAATATCATTAGTGTACCTCAACTAAATGGGTTGTGAAGGTAAAAAAGCAAGCGAAGGTCAGAATGACAGCTTCGATTCGGGAAGACTACGCCTCGACTACCGTACGACAAAATCAACTTGAAAGTTGTTTGTACAATGTCGTTTCTTGCCGAGTGCTTGAAAACGGAGAAATAATGTTATGTAATAAGTCAAAGGATATGTGCATCGACATTAGAGAACTATGCATATTGTTTGCTGCAAAAAAAATTATCAGAAGAAAAGACAAATAAGCGCTTGTTGTATGGCAAACTGGATGACCAATAACCAACTATTTAGTCACATCAGATGAGCTTACTGGCAACTTTGGACATCGCAGCAATTCTTCGGTAATTAAGCTCAACAGCCTTGGTCCATTAGAGTCTCGCTTTGCCAGAAGTTCACGCACTTTGGAAAACATGGCTGTAATTTGCGATCCAGCACCGCCATGTGAAGCGCCACAACTATGGGACGAATCTGGACCGCTGACTGAACCAAGAATAGAATTAGGTTGAACCGAGAACCACTCCGCGCCAGTTTCGGCGGACGACAGAACGAAATTGTTAACACCGTAAGAGGTCACATCGAGATTAGAGAAAGGACAGGGACTGTGATTCCCATTCGCTTGATGAGTTGGGCTAAACAGATTCTGGCTGAACAGAAAACGACGGTAGCGCAGCAGCCAGTGCAACCCGACTTCGTTGAGTGGGGGATGATCAACTTGGAAAGCGACAAACAAAAAAGGGTGAACCAAAATTTATGCAGCGAATACTCACAGAAAGGACATAGCCACAGAAACATTTTGAACTAGCTAGTATATAGGGATGTCAGTTCATCACAGATATTAGGAACAATTATTCTCCTACCCGGATCCCGTAGGTGTACAGCTAACCTAAGACACTAAATCCCAGCTCATATACTCTCCAACCAAACGAATCCGGTCGTAGTTTGCGCATTTAGCTTGATAAATCTTGTCAACATGAAGTGAAAGAAAACAGCACAAACCAGGGGTTGCAGTTCTTTTTGCTTCACCGTCCCCTTCTCGGCAAAAATAGGTTAACAACAGGAAGTGGTAAAACTGCGTTTTGGAACGACCATTACACCATATAAACCAACTAACACTTATGAAAAAATTACTGTAAGCTCCTTGAGGACGACTTGCGTTCTTCTCAATAACACAACTCAATCAAACATAAGACGGGTTCCGGTCACAAATTTATCACTATTTCCACTCGATATGCAACAGCACTACGGTGCCTCAGGTCCAGTCGTACTCCTTCTTAAGGTTAAGATTCAAATGAGTAGGGGTCAAGTGAAGATCATTCCGTGTCACATTTTTCCGAACGATTTCTTTGCTTCGTCAGTAGATTTGACATTATGCCAAATATATTGACGGAAATTGCAACGTAAGTCCTGGTCCACAGTGTTGGGTCGACAGCCGATATTTGTTGCCTTTCCAGAGCTGAATATTGTCCACTTGCCATCTCTTCGTAATGGGAAAAGCCTACGTAAGCAGCAACAGGGAGAAGCGGATTCTAACCTCAGATCGTACAGCCGTATCAAACCTCAGCAATGTTCACTGGAGTGCGCAAGCGATCTCGGGCAGACGGTTTTAAATGCTGCGAGCATGACCTGTTTGACATTTTTCCAGTCGTCATGCAAACCAGTATTGGCATCATGTCCGCGTATTTTGGGAATTTTTCAGTCAACTCAGTTGGATATTGTTGGGCCATAGAGATGCTTTGCAGGTGACGAACTGAATGGTACTACGAGTTCCATTATCAATAGCAAAGAGATAATAACAATTCAAAGAACAGGGATACATTTTCCACTTGAATTCCATTCCGTACATAGGACCAAGGCAATGACCCCTTGGATTTGTTCAGTTTCTGGCAGTGCGAACTTCTGGTAATCTGGTGATGCCACGACACGTAGTAGAATTAATTTCCAGTACGGTGCACACCCTGCCTCGTTGTTCACTATTGCTTTACTGGGTACTAACTCACTTAAGCGCCTACTGAGGATGATATTGTCCTGTTGAAAACCGCTGGTCTGAACTACTGCCAAGTGGCATAACTGACCATATTTAGTAGGCGAAGGATCTCGCGTTTGTCTGCATGCTTGAAAAGCTGACATAAAAATGACTGATGTCAGTGGTTTCAACGGCTGTTTTCGAGTAACATGTCAACAAGGTGGGAAAACCAAAATTTTTGCAAATTGTGTTGCAAAAACAGAGAAAACATTAAAAATGATGTAAACCATGCAGAAAAGTTTATCACGTCAAGACTGGTGACTGCATTACATCCTAAGCCTTATCAACCAACGACCAGGAACCCACTAGATGAGTTGACCTCAGATGTGTTCGGCTCGTGGTTCGTTGAGGTTACAGAGGCAAATTGTTCCGAAGAGTCGGATTCTGAGACATGGTTGCTTGCAACAGCTCCACCGGAACCATTGGGACCGACCACCCCAGGTGCGTGGCCGGCCATGACGAGCGGCGTAGAACGCCCGCCACTGGAGCGCGGATTAGTAGAAACCGAGTTCGCAAAGTTGTTGATCGAAGAAAGTCCGGAAGAGGAGGCCCCACCAGCATTGACAAGACTGGCCAATTCAGTACGAAGTTGCTCACGTACGCCAGCCTCATCCAAATACCAGGCAGCCACATCTTCAACACTGGCGCCAGCGGTTGGGTCTGGGGCGCCTGTAGGAATAGAAGCATGTTCGGATAACCATAACTCACGATGGACACAACATGATCTAAAGAGATTGTGTTTAGAGCTCTCAAACCAGTAAAAGGATCAAAAAGACTCGCGTCTCACACAACTGAACGTACAACGAGGTGCTTGAACCGCAGTGTACAAAACACGTAAAGATTGTGTTTAGGCTAGCGAAGACGGTGATAAACGTGTGACTTGATTGGACACTGAAGCGATCTACCGCGGAGAGTAGAAGGCGATAGTTATTTTGATGAAGGATAATTGGGCATTTGGCAACTAATAATAATAATAATAATAATAATAATAATAATAATAATAATAATAGTAATACTAATTCATGAGAAACTACGGTGACGATGGCAAGACTATCTTTTTATAACTCCTGACGGGAGAAACCTGAGCTTCAAACCTGACGACAAAAGAGTGCACAAAATACGTATGAGCCTACACAATTTTCGAAAGCTCAGTTAATCGTTGGAGCAAGGAGTCAATCGGAACAACGGATTTTGTGAACAGATGATTTATGAACATGTAGTAATGGAAAGGGCGCTGGAGGATGGTGCTAAATAAATGGAAGGCCACTTAAAGTCTAGCAGTCCAGAGGTCGGGGTTACGAATCTCCCTAGATGATTCCTGATGAAGGTGAAACAGCTGTGCAGTGCTCTTCGGCCTTCCGACAAACATCAAATATAGCGTCTGGATGAAGTATCTATTGAAACTACTGAGTTGTCCACCCCGAAGTGCACTGAAATCAGCAAATCCACTGTCAACTTTTTCGGAATTGACAAAAGAACGTTATGAAAGTTTGTTGAACAAATATCTCCCAAGCATCAGTTTTTGTATACACCTCAAAAGACACTTTGAGCCGCTTTTCTGGCAAGTTCATCTTGGTATAATTTCCTGGATTATCTATAGGGCCTATATATATTTCAAGAGCGTCCCTCTAACCTGAATGATTGTAACATCCTGTCGACAGGCATAAGCAGCCTCGCCAACTTGTGATTATTTGTAGATGACCCCGAAGTAGAATAACATACAAGACTGAAGTTTGTCCCCAAAAAACCATTCTACTGCAACTTAACGATAAATCCAGAACATACTTTTCATGTTTGGGTAAGTGACGCAGTTAGAATTAGAATAATACTGACATGGAATTTTTATTCCTCAAAAACGATAAGCCCTCACTGCTGAGGCACCATAAATTACGGATACGTCACTATACTAATCTTCCAAAAAGGTCGAGCTTCAAACATCATGTTGTATTGTGAAGTACTCATGGTCAAATGAGAGAGCGATCTTGAAATTCTTATCGTCTTGCCTCGAGCAGGTTAGTTCTATTCTAACCAGATAAGCTGCCGCACAAAGAGACCAGAAATAGAAAATAAGACCACAACCGGTTTAGCCCTTCTTGGGGCTTATCAGGTAGGCGCAGTCCCCGAGTTTCCATCAACCTTATGTTCTACTTGAAACCAAATTGCACGGATTTAGCGAAATACACTCACTTGCAAACAAATTTGGTTTTGCGAGAGACTCACCTGGAACCCAGCTGAATCTCTCGTTCGTGATGTTTCCAGGCAACTGAGTGTGCTGAACCATGCCGCCTCATGTTTCAGTTGCAAATGAGTGTATTTCGCTAATTTCGTGCAATTTGGTTTCAAGTAGAACATAAGGTTGACGGAACCTAGGGGACTGCGCCAACCTGATAAGCCCCAAGAAGGGCGAAACCGGTCGTGGGCTGTCGAAGAAGTTTCAGCAACCTTATGAGTAGTGCATTATGAATATACACGTATCTCGATATCTCGAATATCGTAGCAACTGAAACATGAGGCGGCCTGGTGCAGCACATTCAGTTGCCCAGAAACATCGCAAACGAGAGATTTGGCTGGGTTCCAGGTGAGTCTCTCGCAAAACCAAATTTGTTTGCAAATGAGTGTATTTCAGAAAATAAGACCGTTCATCCAACGATGCGCGCATTCACTTTTCTATCGACTCAGAACTCTTCAACTGTCAAATAGGCGACATAATGTGAACCGTTGGTGCGTATCATTAACAAAACTTCTTCCCCATTGCCGAGATAAGATAGTATAATGTCATTTTGTTTTCAGGGGCAGCTACCAGAGACGTAACGAAAACTGTGCGGGGGGCTTACGACTAACCTCTCATGATTGACTTACAAACCGTGTGAATAACAAGTGGATGCGTGAAGTTTCGGCGTGATTTGCCTCCTTTTACATATGACTAATGAGATGCGCGAAAGCAGAGTATGGAGAGATATGATGAAATCCTGCCGATGGCAATTTGATTGATGCTCATGAAGAAACCGCCTGAAAATGCGAACAGAGATAGCACACACGGTCAGTTTACAGAGCACACCAGTGGGGTGTGGTCCAACCGCACCGAAGTTCCATTAAATACTGAAGCAAAGATGATGCATCAGCTGAAACTTTGGGTGCGTGGGCTCATTTGGTAACGGTAAAAGTCCTACTGATGACCGGTCATGGTGCATCGCAGAGCATCTCAGCTAAACCACCGCCGAACCTACTCAGCTGTTTGGAAGGGCAAACTACACAGGGATCTTATAAGTTGGTCTATGATGCTGGCACTCATTTAGTGTCTGTGAAGGATTGAAGTGGAGTTAGGGCAGTAACACCGAGCAACAATGTTACCATCAAACCCGGCCAAAGCTTCGGGGACACCGATAGCCAAAAACTGACAGCTTTCGTATATCTTCTGAGCGTAGAGACCACGTTTCTGCTCAATAAAGCAGTATAGGTATCACTGCCGCAGTGCACACTCTACCACTGACAGACAAATTGATGTCACGTCGGTGCCATGGGTGTCGGAGGTTGGCGAAAGCTGCCCTGGCTTTCCAGATTCGAGAAGTAATCTCGTCTCCAGCTAGACCGCCGGAACTTATGCAACTACCCGAGTGAACAAATTTATCTGCCACGTCGATTGGCTCATCTGCAAGCACGAGGTTTGGGTTTGATCCCACCGCCTTGTAACAGCACTTTACATTTTGCAGGTGTGAAACGCACACCAAACTGTGCGGCAGAAAGTCAGTATGGTCTCACTTCCAGTAGATGTAAGAGCGCCACTGGCAAACACACGATCCGTCTATTGTGTTACAAAATATCCAAGGACACCATCAATCCAGACCTTGACACAGATATTACATAATTATCCCTACCCACCGATGTATATTGGCTGTTTTCTCAGGGCGTTCCGTCGTTCATCGTTAAATCACCTATTCTCGTTTTAGCCCACAGTGCCAAAGTTTTGGATGAATAAGGCCTAGCTTCTGGGCCCTCAGTCATTTCTGTTCTTACTCTGATTGTCGCAGAGCTCCATTCCTCGTCAGTGGTTAGAGCGCGAATTTACTGACCGGAAGGTTCGTGGTACGAACCCGACCCCTGCATCTCGACTTCTCCTGTCTAGGCTTGGGCAACCCGGCAGTATCCCAGCCCTCGCGTTTCCTTAGGGTGGCATGGCAGCAGGGCACCGAAAGGGTGTTACAGCCGAACGATTATTTATTTATTATTAACAACACGAAGGAAGCTAGTAAATATAAAGTAGCAGGTACGCACAATGGAGTTGCAATGTTATGTTAGTCTGTGCATGGTATTCTGTGTTGCCGTCTCTGATGACGATGTGCATGACTGTGGGACTAATGTTTAGCCATACCTTGCGTGATTACCCGGGCATGACTAAAAGGATTATTTCACAGCTAAAGTCGATTTTTCCTGACACGATACTACGTATGAGATTTACAAGACCTGACAACCTACCCATTGGGCAGGTGAATTACTCAAAACCCCATAGTTTCTTCTCGTACTTTAACACCAAAATTCGACACATTTGCAAATTAACGCAGTACAAAGGGAGACTTAGTTCGACCTTTCGATGATGAAATTCATGGGGCCGGGTTTGGGCAGCCCATCCGGTTGGAGAATATCGTTAATCCAAAATTCAATTAAGTCGTTTTGAAATCTCATGTTATCGCCACTTGAATTCGAAGGTGAGTGTTTTATTTTATATAAAAGTGCATGTCGTCTTCCATGTGAACATAAGAGCATAAGTCTCGAGGGTTTCACCAAAGGTAATCGGCACACAACACACTTGTTCCCCGCTAAAGATTTCATCTGTAGGGATCACGCAAAGATGTTTTTTGAAGGGACCTGTTTGTTGATAAGGGCTTAAAAGTGTCAATTACAAGTTTGGTAGCCTAATGGGGGCAACTCCGACAAGAAAGTCTGATGGGAAAATAAACGAGACCATGAGATCCCCGACTGAAACAGATGGAGGCACGTTTCCGTATACAAAATTGTGGAACAGAAAGACAAGCCATGCCAACTCACTCTAAGGGTATCTAGCAAGCAATAATTCTTATGGGATTAGATATCATAAGGAATAACCGGGTGTCTGTATTGGCCTATCTTAACTGACATATTGAGCCAAAGCATGTTCACGTCGCTGAGCATGTTGGAGTTGGTCCAGGCAAGACCTACATAACGAACAATAAATATTTGCTTTAATTCAGGTGATGCGTGCAAAGTGGAAGTACAACGGACAAGTATCCTCGGTCGTATCCTATATAGAATGTCGCACCACAAACAGAAACGTTATACACAGAACATTCAAAGTTTAGAAAGTTTGCTCCATGGAAGACGGCCATCTAGCTGGAATATAGGCTGAAGTTTTTCAAGGTCTATCAGAATCCCGCGAAGTGATTAACACACTTTGCAAAGCGTGTGGAAAAAAATTTCAGTGTGTACCTCAGGCAGTAGGAAAGGTAACGTATGTCTTGAACTAGAAGACAACAAGGGAATGTACTAAACGTGTCCACCAACTTCCAGTAAGCAGCCGATCGAAAAAAGTACAGTGTTCAGTGAAGATGAACTGTATGAAGTAAGACAGTCTAGTAGCACGGACATCCGAAGGTATCAAAATTCCTAAGATCCGGCTATCTTTTCAAACGGATGTGTGCTAGAAAAAAAAACTAACAATTCGAAAAACGCCGGAACAGCGATAAACTATAGTAATAACGAATGCCCCTAATGCTGTTCATTCATTACGGTGGGGTTCCGATACGTGCAATTGTCAGGCAGCCAATGCGCCTTTCTCCAAACTCCACAAACAATCGTACAAAGCACGTACTAGGTTTGCTGAACATAGTAACCTGTCTATAATGATATCGAAATAAAAGTTGAATTCGGTCGGATCAGAAAGGGAACAACTCCTAAGAACTAGAATAACTTCTTGTGTGCAAATGTCATGCGTACGGGTACAGGCATATTTGAGTGCCATAGTTACAGAGAGCAGCTCTAGACGGAAAGGGGGTTTCTCCCCTATGAAATAGATCATAACAACGTTTGGGAAACTTTCTAAAACAATAAATCATAATGGTCTTACTACAAAAAGAGACACGGACATAACAGTCTGTAAGGAATTTATTAACGGATAGAGGGAAATCTATTTTCGCCACATTAAAACACCAAGTTCCAACAACCGACGCGATTGATCTATGTTGATGAATGATAAAATGCAAAGTTCAACAAAAGCCCACATGGCTCAAAGGTTAAAAACAAAAATGCGACACAAATCAAAGGAAACTGTGATTCGGTCAAATTCCTACGCCAGATGAAAAATCAATTCATTTGTACCCGATAGCAGTTGACCGACAACAGACCACCAGCACAGACAGGATAGTAACATCAGTTCAACGCGTGGTGTGCGCTTGCACGAATGTGCGGACGCCTGATCAGGCACACAAATGAGGGATCAGTTTAGTTGGTTGCTTCTGTAGTGCTGATGATGAGAGTTTGGTTAAAAACAAACATTCTACTGCCTACCGCGAATTAGCGCACGCAAAGGGAGATAGGATATCGTGCACACATGTAGGTAGTAGACAACAGATAAGATACGAAGCCGAACGTCGAGTCGTCACTGTATGATAAGCCGACTGAGTCAAACACTCGGGTACCTACGACCTAGTGTAAGGACAGCAGTGGATGGAAGAAATGATCCCCGGGCTGGTAGGCAATGAGCTATTAGTATGTGGACATAAGTTGGCGATACTACGTACGATGCAAGCATAATGGAGAGTGAATAAGTTACAGCCACTAACAGCTTTTGTCGTGGTAGTGTGGAGCAAAGGTAACCAGTAACACCAGTAGAGAGGAAAGGACTGAACGAAATACTGTGAAATTCTGGATGATGAAAAGGTCCAAAACGTGACGCTGATCACAGCGATCCCCTACGATGAGATGTTCACATTCCATACTATCATTGAAAGTAGAACATAGAAACCTAGCCCCAACAGTGAAATACAGTTTAATTTGATGAACGTTTGATAGTGATAGAGAGAGCATGAAGCTTGTACCGCAAGTTTCAAGTTATGCCTTTTCCCTAAATTTTCTGCTCAATGAGAAATCAACCGTTGATTTTATGTCCTCTACAGCGAGCATGACAAACAATTCTGATAAATATGGCTGTATGAAACACCTAAAAGCCATGTCATACTCATGCAGGCAGTTGCTTAAGTAGAGTAACTAAGTAGCTTTTGCACCACTGGCTGAATTTTCAAAACTGCCTTCACGAGGGTTTGTTATTTACAACTATGTTGTCAGAGTAATGACATGCTTCGGCGATAGTAACTTTGTCGCCAAAGAGCCCAATTATCGTTTAAGTAAAAATCGATCGAGCATGGGAAGTCACAAGCATGTCCTCAGTCCTTAGTTAGTTGGTCGGCGCACAGCTATCTACAACCCGTTAGCAATACGAGTCTTTTCTGAAACAGAATTTCCAGAGTGACACTGGAACAGGAATACCGAAAATGGTAGTCAGTCAGAAGAGTTACGATCCAACAGAGCGATGTTCTACGGGTTGACGCACACCAAGTAACTACAATAACTGAAAGACATCGGACGTGTTTATTAATATACACTTGGATACATGAACCCGGTAAGACTGCTTGAACGATGGATGCTGACGTTTGGCGGAGTGGAGTAAACGATTCTGAACGTAGTTTCTTCACTCCAATGATGGCTAGTTTACAGTACAAGATGGATGATACGGTGATCGATAGCATTCACTCCATCAAAGTTTGTGTAGTGGATGAGTACAATTAATGTACACGTAGTTCAGAAGTACTGCTAAGCGAATGAGTATGAAGCTGGAGGAAACCGTAACTTTATGGTTTATCGGACGCAGTCAGAGTTGACGAGTTGAATGTCTTCGGTGAATAAAAGGGGATAACGTTGACTGCAGCATGTTCGATGGATTTGTTAATGTAGATATCACTTTTTCCGTTCCCAATCCGTTACAATACTCCCTCTGGTTAACTAACGGTCTTCTATTATGACCGTCCGATCCATTGAGAATAACTTCAAGTTGGGATAAAATCTGTTTAATCTATTGAAGTCGTATTAACGAGTACTGCATTCACAAATGGTTGTTTGGAAGTGCTTTCACTGCGTAATTTCGGACTGCGTTGGCTAATTAAAATCTGATACTTCATTTTCTGCTTGAAGTTCTGACGTGTTCTGCAGAGTGCTCTTTACGTCGTTATGATGCCAAAAATGGAGAATGCTAGGACGGAATTGAGTGTGCTCAAGACAACAACAAGTCTATCAGATATATCGTCCAACACCAACCACAACAGTACAGTGATCGGAGGTTGTGAAGATTCCAGCTCACCAATCAACACTAAGAATCAATGGCAATCGTGACCACATAGCAATAGTCAATCGAACCTCAAACGGTACACTTCAGTTGGACAAGTCGCACAGCAGAGCAACAGCCCTCTGAGATACCGAGGTCAAACGATCAAGTTTACTGTTAAACTACCTGAATAGGCTAAAAATTGAACGAACTGTACTGTGCTACTATGGGCTATAGCGATCGAGCGACCTCGTTTATGTGAAGCAGTCCGCTCGACTTCTCGTTAGTGGAAGATGGTAACCGGAAAGTCACCTTGATCGTCCGAGCGTTTCAACGACACAGTGGGGAATTCGCAAGTTGGACGTCCAACCTCCTTTGGCTTGTCAACGTTTGAAAATTGGGAATGCTGGGCAAGACGGAACATTGTCGTGGATGTGTGTGGAATTGATAGTAGTTTGGGATATTCGGGCTTCATGGCCGAGAGTTTATTTTTATCTACCTTGCTTTTCAGCTGGAGTATTTTGCCGTAATTGGTTACACCGTGGGTGTTTCAGCGTAAAAAAAAGGCTATTCGCTGGTGGTGGGGATGCATTGAGTATGTTTCATGAAAGCAGGAAACACAGGGAAAACTCGAAAATCGAGTTTTGAGGATCTTGATCTTGAACTGGGAGCGTGAGTGAGCGCCGATACTGATAACAGGTACCTGCGCGCCAGTATGATACAATGCATGAAACCCCTTAGTAATCAGTGACGTGAGATGAAGAGAAATTCCATTTATACACAGGTATAGAACAGTCAGTTATTTAAGTTAGAACAAAATCAGTAGAAAGGGCACTAAGGAACAGTGCACTGTAACCAAGAGACCAAATATGTACTGGGTTGTAGGAATCAGGGACGCTCTGTTGAATGCTGGGAGTATTGTTGTCTACTCAGAATCGAACAGTAAGATAATGAGGCAAAAACGATAAGTGGGTCACACCAAACTGCATGCATAGAGTGAAGCGTCTATCCGGGTAGATTAGATTCCGTCCGACAAATCGGACGACAGCAAGTCAACCAAAGCTATATATGACAGCCAGCATGATCAAATGCCTTATGTCCCTAATCGAAACTTAATGGAATGCAGGTAGTCACTCCACATGGCTCGTCCTAACCAGGACACGGGGCAGACGCGACTGGTGCTTAGTCATCCCCAGCTGTCAACATCAGCCCAAAGCACGGGCAGATGGGGACAGGCAATCATGTCCAAATTTAGCTATCAGTGACCCGACTAGTGTGCATGTGCGTGACGGAAGAAGGATGGGGTGCAAAATCGAATGAGAGTGGGTAGGAGTAAGTAGACGAAATTTCACCTAGACAGAGGTGCATTGATGCGGGCGGCTTTATATACTCAGAGGAAGAAGGCGTCAGATAACAGGACTTGGAGCCTAGCAAGGTGAATAACTACAAAATCAACCCTTAAATCAAGAGCAATGACGGATCAAGCCAAAAGATGAAAGCACAGAGTCATAACTGTGGTATATGGTGTGAATGAGGTTCAAATGAACTGAACCATGGGAAAACGAGTGAGCGTTACAGGGGGGCCATAAAGATATAACAGGCAAGCACAGTCGTTCTTGAGTGGACCTAGTTTTACTTTAATCGCGCAACTTCAGAGGGCAGAAGAGAACTGTAAATTCACAAAAAACAATCCCAGAAAATACCAATGGTATCCCGAAGTGATGCTTGGCGAGCTTATAAACTTAACGTACCAGATGGAAAATGTGACCCCCACGCGAGCATGAAAACGATTAGAAAATGCTACGGTTCCGGTGATACTGCACAGTCTGCAGGGCGTTCTTAACGTTGAGTATCTTGCGCTTAGCTAGAAACCTGGTTCGAAATTGCGGTCCATAAAGAGAGTAACTGAATGAGCGACGGGAGCTGTAGGTTGCTAAGACTGCTTGAAGCCGGCTTCGACGATATGGAGTATAATGACTCCAGCCAGACCTGCAAATACTCTGAAAGGAAGATATGTAAACTCACTTATGACTGATTGCCCACATTTATGAACAGTGTATTCTGGTTAGCCCATATTAAAGCGGGGAATCAGGATAGCTCTTCCAGGACTGGACTGTTATAAGAGAGTGATGTGGATACAAATTGCACAAATCTCCTAACCACCTACAACTAGACAGAAGTTACCCTAAACCTATTTCTAAACGCCTAGCTGTACGCGTGTCGGAGTCATGAAATTCCATCACATCGTTGATCTGATTCCACTGAATATAAAAAGGGTTTGAGAATACACCGTAGGCCATTTTTCACACACAGTCTTCTAATCCTGTCTAACAACACCACAGCTTAAATGTTCCAAGGAGGTTCTAGTGCGTTTAATGGGTAGAAAATGCAAGAAAACTAAGGCCGAAATTTAAAAAATAAGGAAACCCAGGCTTAGAACTAAAAATATGCAACCTTATCGACTTCACACTTTTTCCTAGATAATTTAGCTAATCACCACGAGAACACGTACCTAACCAGTTCGTTTTTTAATGAAGGCACTGCAACCATTAATGAAACCTGGCTCGCTCGAAAACACTACCAAGCATCTTTCGTTGTTCCGCTGAGCCTGATAGAATGCGTTGTACCACAACAATGCATACTCGGTGTGGCCGTGAAAGTGATGTCAGGCCACGTGTGCAGATCCTTTGTGTCATATTATCATCGTCCATTTTTTAAATAGCAGTAAGGAAAGTTGGTGTAACACGTTGGAGTTGTAAATAAACTGACATGGAACAGAGCGGGGATTGTTCCTTGAAGTCCTTCAACTAGATGGTGTACTCAGCATTCGATCGATCATATTTAATCGAGCAGGCGTTTTGAGGAGAGTGTTTTACTCACGAGCTTTCATCCACTGATCGATCTCAACCAGTTCAACCCACTTTTTTGGGAGAAAACTGGCTCCATTAAATTCAAGTTTTATTGACCTCTACACGAACACAGGGTGTAGCGGAATTAGAAACATCCCTACAATCAGTGGAGAAACGGGTAAAGTATTTTCCTTCGAACTGTAAACGGTGCGCATAAATTTAGTGAGCCCAGGTCGAGATGCTTCAATAAAAAAAAGGGGAACCAATTAATGCTGTCGCTAACGTAGCGGCCCATGATACTGACGCATCAGTCTCACGACAAAAAATTTTCTTCCCTCCATCAGTAACGGAAAATAAGATCTATCACATATGAAGTAATTGGGTCATAAAATGGTCGATCATACAGACCAGCCAAGGAGTTATCAAATAGTGAAAACGGAGTGAGTATTTGAAAAAAGAAAACATTTCATGTACCCATAAAAGGGCCAAGGTTTTGGGTTGAGAACACCAAAGGCTCTGCAGATTAACAAAGGCTTCGGCTATGTGACTCATGGGATGGGAAGCCGTGTTCCGTGTTCAGTCAAGCGCTAGAACAAATGCTTACCAGAAGTTTTGTTTATATTTGATTCCGGCTGCAGCAACTGATCAGCCAGGTGTTGTGCACTTGGTAGAACTTTGTTTGGATGTGAGGCAATGAGATACTGAGCGAATTTTTGCAACTGGCTCCTGTCCATGCGCACAAGAGCATCTGTGAGAGAAGACAAAAAATGGGACAAGCCGATGTTGACAGGTTCCGCTGTTCGATCAAAAGAAAACGGCGAAAAATTCCTACAGTCAGCAAGCATATATGAATCAAATTGATAACGGGAGGCATCAGTAAAACATCTCATCGTACCCTGTGAAACTCAACCTACGCGGTGACCAACCTGCCTGTAGAAAAGATGTTTTTCTGTTGGAAAAGCATGAAGTTCACCTCCGATAGAGAAATATTTGTACGTATTTGTAACACAGGACGTGACACAAGACCAAAAATTATAGCGCACAAGGTAAATGAAATAATTCATGCTGCATTCGAGTTACATGGAGGTCTTCGCTCATCGTCTGTATTCACTTCGCATCAGGGCAAGCTTGGTCTATCATATTACTACCAAGTGTATGGTAATTTGGATGCTCGCATCCCGTAGTACATTTCATTCCGCTGCAGAGAGTACTCGAAAGATCAGTGAATATTATCCGTGTGAACAACACACGGGTCAAGCTATAGAATGATCCATCTATATTCGGTGTGAACTGGCCACACAAAACCGTAGGTGGGAGCAGTGAGCTTTCCCGAGAGCCTTACCTTGGTAGATACTTCATTACATGTCGTGTTGCGTCTGAGGACCACCCAAAAACAAGCAGCTTGAGTATAGGAAGCATGTTTGGGCAACCACAAAAGTCATAATACCTATCTGAAACTAGTCAGGCTTTCAACACAATCACGCGTGAATGAAAGGTATGATTACACGAAAAGTTTTGATGATGATAAAACAATTTAACTGGAACTGTTCCATACAAACACAACAGCGTTCGTTGTTAACGACCAATAGGACGTCCTGATACCGTGAAACCACTGGTCGGGCACAGAACAATTACACAACTCAGGATAGACTGAAATTGTCAGACTCCTGTCTAAAACAGGATTAATATTGTCACTACGGCAAAAACATTTAGCTACATATGATTTCACTGGGCCATAGCTCTTAGGGAGGACAGACACCCTCGGACATACAATATCTTCAACTGAAAGTGAAACATCTTTCTGAATATCTAGTTGTCGTCATAGTTATGAAAGGAGCTGAGCAGCTGTTGGAACTGTTTGGTGGTGAAGAACCATTGTGGATGAAAATAATAATAATGATGACCAACTGTGGCCATCACTGGTTTATCGCGACGGGTGCTCCATCATACCAGAAGCCACCGTCCTATCAGGCGTTTTCTCGTGGTTAAAAGGGCACAACAACCTACTGAATGCTTCAACTAACATCCACAAGGGAGACATGGCGAGGGCATTCCATGGATCCAACCAAATACGACAAAATGCTGCAAACTCCGGGCGACAAGTTACCCATCCAAGTTGATCCACACTAATCGAAACAGTCACGGACAAAACTTATCCAAACTTGTCAACAATTGCTGGGCGCCACTCTGCATCAGATGTTTAAACACCCAGTGAGTATGCACGGCCGTTCGATCAAGGATAAAAGGGTGCTTCGGACGCAGGACTTTTTTTTGGAAACCAAGCGACGAGAGGAGAGGCGTCATCAACTTCCCAAAAGTCAAATTACGCAAGTTGTGACCTTATCGGGGCTACTCAGTTGGGCGAAGGGAGATCGTTCACATGATACAATGCCAGACAGACAACCACATCACGAAGACGGTTGATCTGGTTAATAAGGTCAAACCATACAGCCAGGGCAAGGGTTGCCCGTGTACGGCAATAACAATTACCTCGTGTGAAAAGATTACGGAGGAACCGCTTTGTGCCAGCTCTGACAGACGGACAAAACACAATTGTACAGCCTGAGAACAGGTTGTACTTTTGCCAGCTGCTAGAACATGCTGGTATTTGAGCGGCAGATAAAAACAAGTCGTCTATGTCCTAAATATTGGCAGAAACGGAAGTTGAGGTATTAAAGCACCAATGGCGTGATCTTTACCAATGTGTGATCCATAAATACTACACGAAAGGTTACCCTAAACGAGGCCAAAAAGTAACCGGCTCAAATGAATCAGCGGCTGACCCCACTATCTTGCTACGAAAACCATAAAATGACAAAGAGGGAAAGTAGTTAAAATTACATACAGCTCGTAGAAACAACGCAACTGATGGTGTATTACAATTTGATGAGATTTACTACCCACCGGTGACGGCCATTAAAACACACACAGAACTATCTTTAAACGCTTAGAACTGGTTCACAGAGCAAACGAGCGAGCGAGAAAGTATCGCTTCACGCAAAAGTCGTAAAAGCAAAGTTTATTGGCATTTTATGGCTAGATTGGAACGAAATGAGCTAACAACAACCAAAGAAAATAATACCGGTAGACTTTAGTAGTCCTAAAGCTGTGTGCCAAAATGAGATAAGGGCGGATGCAACCCGACTACTACACACAAAACCGGATCATCCTACAGTGACCGTATAGGGATGACGAGTTTGGACGTGGACAATAAGATGAAGTTGCGCAGACGTGAGGAGTGTCAACGACATCTCACAAAGATAACGTTAGAAAATATGTCGCAATCTATCACAGC
The DNA here is from genome assembly GCA_004794785.1 of Opisthorchis felineus. Taxonomy (NCBI): domain Eukaryota; kingdom Metazoa; phylum Platyhelminthes; class Trematoda; order Opisthorchiida; family Opisthorchiidae; genus Opisthorchis; species Opisthorchis felineus. The sequence goes on from SJOL01005684.1 coordinate 67,219, forward strand.
CTCATTTTCGTCGTGTAGCCAGATATGCCCATAAATGACCTTTGTTGAAGTGGGACATGTGAAAATGTTAAGGATCCACCAGAAGTCGAAAACCAGGGGCCCAAGTTTCCACACTTAGGACAGCTAAGTTTAAGGCCTAAGCTACTAACACACGGCTTCTACTATCTCAACTTGAGCGACCAGAATACGTCTCGTCCCACTGCTCCCTCTGGGCTGTGATAGATGTGCGCTACGTCTGGAGCATCTTTGAGTCCCATGAATCAGAAATCAATCAAAAGACTCGTTTTTTGGTATCACTGATCTGCACGAGCACATAATTGCATTCATGCTAACGGAACTAAGGAATGATACATCAGCTACATTTATCTTGGATCTAGCGTCCGTATACCCAAGATTAACGCAAAGCGAAAACCCGGTCAACAAACGAATTGTGCTGGGAAGAAATAATGAAGCAACTTTGCAACTTCCTACGCATAACGATGTTTCTTGGCATCAACTGCATGTTAAACGAAAGCCTGATTGACCAATTCGGTCGCTAATTAACCATCAATATGGGACAGGGATAGTGAAAATGCAACTGCAGTAGCTAATGTATTTTGGAACGAATATCTGTTGACAATTCGTCTTCACTTTCCTAAGTCCCCTCCCCAAAGTCAACTGCGTGTCCTATATACGGGTATCACCTTCCAAAAGCATTCCATATCTGTTTAAAATACAAATGGCCCAAGAATTCAGAACACACAGAGTAAATATATCAACATCTCATTTACAGTGAAGTGGACAGCGCCAACATGCAATACCTAAAACGAAAAATAACGGAAACGCCAGAGGATGGAGATGGAGATGTACTTGAACTGTTCATGTTCCTGACTACTGTTCAAGTTGAAATGATATAAATTGGTTTTCGGAAGAATGATTAATAGCAATAAGCGACCGTTGAGAAGGATAAAGTGGGTCACGACTTCACTCCACTTCAGCCACTTCAATTTCAAGCTAGTTTCGAGCACTTACATATAACGCTTGAAACACCGTTATATAAGGGCGCAATAATCTGCTACTTTACCAACTATTTGCCGTCGGCTATCGATTAGCACATCAGCCGTATTAAGTGGAAGGAACACACGATAAAGAGTTGTTAAAACCGATGGTCATGAGAATATTACGTGCAGGACACATAGAACACAACTCCGTTAGAAGTGGAACGACGTGTGGAGATGCGATCATTGGGCACGTCCAGATGTACACACACGCGGAAAGCAATATGGCTCAATCACTAGCAGTTCACTTGTGATATGCACCGTAGCTATTCCGGGCCAATTTGACAAAATCATCGCTCTTCCACACTCCTAGACAAAGTTACTCGTGCAAAGTGGAAGAGTTTGTTTACCACACCACAATGACGAATCACGTCCGTTCTGTGCAAAACAGACACCTTGTCGTTTGATCAGGCCTCAGTGCCGCAATCATCTGGCGGATTGAACCGACTGAAATTAAGTTCCTCAAGCTGCCATCATACAGGGGAGCCCACAAGGACAAAAAACAGCGAATCTCCTTGTGAGAAGTCGTTATACAAGGCAGTCTAGAGATAAAGTGGAACTGCTGGCCGCGACAGGAGTGTGAGAACAGTAAGATGCCGGTTCCAAACTACGAACATTTACATAATTATGGAATCAGTATTTCTCCCTTCTCCAGAGGAAGGCCGGCCCAAAAAACCGCAAACTCTAAGCGCCCATACGTTGACCACGGTCGCTAGCCCATTACCCAGAACGGTCAAAAACCAACAAATCTCTTCTACGATAGGGCTCCTACTTTGCGTAGTAGCATGAGTCAGGCGTCTATACCTTACTCCTTATGCACTCGACAGCCAAGCCAACAACTTGCTCCGGGAAGCACTCACAGGAAAACCCTAAAAACCAATCTCTTGCAGTTCAGACTTTTGAGAAATGGACTGAGGAAAGAGTCCGCGAACGAAACTACACATCCCCCCCACTGCTTCATGGGTCAAACTTTTGATTCAAATAAGGTAACTCAAACAAACCCCCTTCTTGGACCTGGGCGACCTTTGCAGCGCAGAGACAAGTCCGCACAACTTGCAACTAAGCTTTCTCAATTCGTTTAACTGTCAAACGTCTGCCCAGAAAACCGACCAAGAATAGACTCCTAATGTATTCAAAAGATCTGTTCGTAATCCCTGCAAAGTGGGCAACAGGAGTCTACTGTCCAGACTTTGCTTTCTCTTTAAATCTGCTGCATCTCCAAAGCACAATTGCAAATCCCTATTCGTGTTACGAACCTAAAATCACTCTAGATGAACTTATAATTCTAACGCTTCAATTTTCGAATATGTGGTGATACAATGGCTCGTGGTATCCAGGGCCCTGAGTTTTATTCAGCCCAAGGGATGATGGCGTCTTACTGGACTGCGTTCCAGTCATGTTGAAGCAAGACGCCGGCAATGGAATTGGCCCGGCATCCTTTGCAACACGATAGGCAGTCGTTATTTAGACAGTCCGGCTAGGAAGTGGCACAAAGCACGACATGGAGACTAGTCGTGGTCTGCAGTTTCTGACCATGCGTAAAAGGAATCACGTGGGTTCCACACACCATGATTCCACCACACTCAAGTTGACAGCAACCGCTTTCATTTCGGATAGCCACGTCAGTACTTGCCGCCCGCGAGTCTTTAATCAACAGGGGTTTCTAGTGAAAAACAAGGATTTCATTGGGAGAAGTCGGTCGGGCGTACGTAGCACATGTTCAAACAACCTTGACCTGATAAGCTTTATCTGTTGGTCAGGCTCCAAGTCATTACCTAGTACTCCTTCCAGACGAATCCATCAGTTAACGCCTGCCACACTGCAGAGATATGGATGATCAAAATTTAGAAGATATTTGAGGCTTTCCGATAGGAGAGGCCATGTTTGACAGCCACAAAATAAGACCGCTCGTCTTGTGGACACGGCCCCTTAGCCTCAGTGATGTTAGTTTCTAACGCCAAACATAAGAAAACTTGCTTTGGCTTCATCCGTCGCAATGAAGTCATAGCTTACGCAGATGCCAAGGTAAGCAGACCTAACAGCAGCCCAGTCCATTCATTCTGAAGCCTCAAAGGGGCAGAAGGGATTTGATAATCCGCAACTATGAATTAGCATTGTGAATGTACAAAGCTCATGTCGAAACAAGAAAACTTTCAACATTCTGTTTGTAGTCTGTGTAGACGCACGGTAGTCAAATAACAAAGCAATGCCAATCGCATAATACAAGCCCACTAATCTTATCTCACGCGTGATTTCGATACCTAGATCCATGGTCCCCTGGGAGTGTACTCCATGGCATCATTGACAGAAGTGAACAATACTGGAGAGAGGGGATCACCCTGAAGAACCACACTAGTTATTGGAGGACTTTGGTGGTCCATTACAGACGCTAATTCGACCAGAAGTACGGGAATACAGAGCACGGAGAATACTCAAAAACCTCGTTGGCAAAGTATATGTGGAACAGCCAATCTACAGGGGGATTCGAGCGCTCCTTTGAAGTCAAGAAAAGTGGCCATAATCAGTCGGTAGTATGCATGATGCTAGTAAAGCATTTAGAATAATATGAAGTTGCTAGTTGAAATCTTGCCTAATGTTATCAGACGATGCGGGTACTTTTTTGAATAAAAGTAGTGATTAGTTGACACGTTTCCAAAAAGGCACTTTCGTTCCACAATTTGTTTTAACAACCCGGAGCAACACAAAAAACTCGTAATAATGCCAGTGCGAGCTTACCTGGCCCTGCGGCCCAATGGCGTTTCAAGATAGAAGGGTATATTAGTACTTCATAAGCTAATGGAAAGCCTAAATTGTTGTCGAAAATAGTCAGCCCAGCAACCAGGATGCGGGTTTTTGTTGTACATTACGTACACAATTGTATCCTTCTCGACTCCAAGAACAACGGCGTTGAAAGAGAGCCAGGACAATTAAGGCAAGTAAACAAAGCTCCCAGACTAGAATTCTGAAAGTGGTTGACGTGAGACAACCAGAGCAGTCCGATTTTTAAAGAGCATACTGACACACTTGTTCCAACCCCAAAACTTGAGGGCCAGGAGACTACCCACTGTTTAAACTGGTTAAACTCTGCTGGTGTCACACGAACAATTCCCAGAATAGCGCAAGAAGCTGCGATAAGCTCCAACCATTAATGATAAGCAGCACACAGTATGAAAACCATTGTGGCATCAGCCTGACAGCCAAAGTGTTCAAGAAACCCTCATGTATCATCCAGAATGGGCTGATCGATTACCGCAGACGTTTTCTCGAGAACCAAGCTGGGTTATGTCCTGCCAGTACCTAACCGTACCTTCACTTTCAGAGGGGTGCTTAAACTACCCTACGCTTTCCAAAGATAGCCATGTTTCACGGTGTGGAAGTCGCCTCTGTGCGTCGATCGCTAGAAGTTATGACAGTGTCCGACAACAAAAGGCGTCCCCTACAAATTAGTGTCCTTTATAAAAGCACTGTACACACTTTGTGAGCGCAAATATGTCTACTTTGGTTTTGCACCCGAGTTCAAGATGTCCAGTGGTGTGGTCTAGCCCGCCACACCTCTTCGTATTTATCACTGATATGCTGCTTGACACTTCTGACACCTTTTATGACAGCTAAGCACCAGTATGTACTACTGGTGTATTGCTGTCAATGATGACACCTCTGTGGTCAGATTGATCCTGGGGCGCTCACTCAGGCATTTGATACACCGACGATGCTGCGTTCAGTGACGCAGACCCTTCAGAAATATAAACCTCTCGGAATAACCGAATTCTGTTGTACGGTTTTATGTGAGTCTAAACTTGCAGTGCTGTTTTACTGGACGAAAGTATGAAACCAAACCCAAAGCGTACGCTTGCAGACCACCCAACCGAGTTTTTAGATAGATCTACACAATGGGACAGCTGCGTACGTTTCAGCGGGATAGTTGAAGGTGTTATCACTCGTCAAATTGGGAGAAGGACAGCTTTTGCATAATACATTTGTCTACCAAAGGCAAAGACAGTGAGGTCTATACTGCCTTGTGGATGGAAAAGGCGGACTCTACGCGCCGAAGATATACGAAAACTTCCGGCGTTTGACCACCAGTGCCTCCGAAGGATGGACCAGGTCTGATAGGAATATTGGATTGGCAATGCTGAGGTACGCTAGATCGTTGTTGGAAGAGGGGACTTCCCAACGATGGATGAGCTAAGCACACACCATAGGTTATGCACGCAGCCCTTTATACTCGGCCAGGGGCTTGGGTAGAAACGAACGAAAGGCGAACGTCTATGACCTGGCTGACTGTCGCCGCTTCGCCCGTTAGACTCCCACACGCGACACACGAATGGTTAGTGACAGGCATGACTCAGTCACGCAGTTAGTGGCGTTCCTTCAACAAAGCTATTACATTCAAAGCATAGTTCTCAAATGTCTCAGTTCATCAGAGAACAATTAGGTCCACGATCGACTGTAGGATTAGGCAACCACATCCAAGGCACGGTCACCTCTTTCTTATTCTCCCATTTGTGGGGTGAAACCGAAACGACCTGAACCAACTTACACTTGGTACGCGGTTTGTTGCTGAATGACTGACCTAAAAGTACACGTATACCTTGCACCTGCAAGGCCACTTTTGTGACAAGTGATGGGACTGACTGCACCGAAATGTTGAGGACCAAAAGCTGTCAACCTGACAAGGTCGTCGGGCTTGAGTGCTGCAGCGCTCTCATGGGTTACCTTGGCTGGAACGTTTTTCCACAAGGTGCATTCAGTCTAGTGAGTCCGAAGGGAAGCAGTCAGAAGAACAGCTAGCCCCTACACCAAGACTAGCCGTAATGCTAGGTTTGCGATGACTCAGAGGTTAAGGCGCAAACCTACTGACCAGAAGGTCCACCGTTTGAACCCAATCCAGGCATCTCGACTGCTCCTGCATGGGCTTGGGTAACATAGCAGTATCTTACTTTCATGCTTCCTTCGGGTGGCATTACAGCTAGACACCGAAAGGATGTTACAGCTGAACAAGCATTCTTATTTCATTTTAATACGAGGCTGTCTGGAGGCAAAGCCGTATTGTGCTCTGCGACAAGAGTGGGGGGATGTATGATATTGCCTCCAGACGACCAGGATGTTCACATTTATGGAAGCAGCGACAATGCCTCCTCCCGAGGACGGAAGAGTTAGAAAAAATTGGCCCTAAAAGCCGCACACTCCGATCGTTCAAGGGTGGCCGTGACTGCAAGAGACTTATCCAATATAGTCGAAATACAGCTAAAACCTACCAATGGCTCGATGTGGCTCGAGACGCATCTGGCGGGTGAAATAACGTCACGAGACATCTTTCTTTTATCCCAGCACCATAGGGCTAGCCCTATCATCATCATCATCGTCAGTTGTAAAAACCGCGTACTTGCCGTACATTAGTTCTAGCTGCCAGTTTCTTTCGCCGATGAATGTTGGAGGTAGGGTAGATAGCTACGCACTGGAGGCGGTAGCTGATATAATTGATGCGTAAATACAGTGGGGCCAGTGGGCTTTTCATCGCAGCGCTATGCACTGAAGGCAACAGGTGGGATGTATGAGCACCACTGATCGCGTAACTCGACCATGCCCAACAGTGTCTCTAACCATTGATATGTTCCGTATTGGGATCCCCATCCAGGAGAACGGCAATGACTGGCGCAGTCGAGTTTGCTGGTAGTGGTTTCCATACTTCACTGTCACGTCACCGTTTGACCTCCTCTGGCCCGTTTCCACCCTTCACGTGGTTGTACGAAAGGGGATCTTCGAGAAAGTCGGTTAACTGGGATAAGGAACACGTGACCAAGCGAGCGCAACCTATGCAGTGTGATCATTCCATCCGTCGTGGGCGATTTGTTTCTTCCGAAAACCAATCAAAGTACTTCATAATTCCTGATCCGGTGTTCGTATCAGACTCGGGTAATGCTTCGAAACATCGATGGTCAAACATTAAAAGTCTTTTGACTTCCCCAGCGTGCAGTAGCCAGGTTTGTGACCCATATAATAATACGCAGCGCAGTGCGACACTGTAAACACGATCCTTGATGGACGCCTATGCCACGAGGAATGCAGGTCCGCAAAAGCTGGAATGGACTTCCCAATTCGGATGAAACTATCGTCTTTGGTTAGACCACCGGGGCTGATACAGCTGCCCAGGTAGAGAAATATGTCTACTGCCTCAATAGGCTCATCCGCAAGCATGAGTTTAGGGTTCGAGCCTACCCTGTCTTGCAGCAGCACTTTACACTTTGCATGTGCGAAGCGCACGCCAGACCGTGAGGTTTATATTACGATGGTGCCAGATCCATAAAGTGCTACGTCGTCTACGTACTCGATATCTGTGAGCGAATGCCATGGAGCATTTGGACAGCACATACACTAAAGGCTAGGAGTGTTCCATAATCACATCAATGAAGAATTTGAAGAGGAAAAATGAAGGAGAACAGCCTTGTCTGCCACCATTTGATGTAGTAGAAAAACATTCAGCTGTAGCACCCTTTCGATGGCTAACTGCCATGCCACCTGGGAGAAGCACCAGGGTTGGGATACTGTCAGGTTGCCCAAGCCTAGACAAGGGAAGTCGAGATACAGAGGTCTGGTTCGAACCACGGACTTTCCGGTCAGTAAATTCGTGCTCTAATCACTGAGCCATCTCGGCCCCTTGAAGTAGTGAACTCAGACGAGACCTTCCCGTAAACCTCCACACGTTCGCGGAAGTTGGCGTACAGCGCCTTACGGAGGGTCAAGAATTTACGGGTGACACCTTTGCTCCTTAGGCACCCCCATAGTGCCTGACGGTTCAGAGTCGAAGGCAGCTTCCAGCGTTGGTGGCTGGAAGCAGTTCGCTGTTCCAGAACCTGTCGAAGGGTGAAAATGTGATCGATGCATCCTCCTGCAGCCTGTTTTTCACGGATCTGTCTCGCTCTGTGACCAGTTAACCCTCGAAAGATAAGACTGAACAGTATCTTCGTTGCGGCGGCTACCATGCTAATGGCACGGTGGTTTCCAGTGTTCGCGTACCCATTTTGAAGACAGAAGTGACTGTCGAATTGACGCGACGTAGACCCCGGTTTTCAACGACAGGCTATTACGTCTACCTCGGAGGTGCCTAAGTTGAAGGATTTAGCGACTCGAGCATTTACTTCATCCGCAATGCTGCCCCCCGACCTGATACAAGTACTGAGATAGGAAAATCTGCCCATTATCTGTTGATTCTGATGACGTAATCAGCTTTCTTGGTGTGCTCGCCCAGTCTTGTAATATAACTTTACAATTTGAAGGTGCAAGGCGCATACCAAAATGCATGACAACTATTTAGATTATTTGGTGTATTTTTAATCCGGATGAGATCTGAACCAAGTAGTGCAATGTCATCCACATACTCCAATTCTTCAAGGTCTTGGTCGGGAAAAACGTTTCTCCAATAACTAACTAAATTAGGAAGTTGAGAAGGAAAGGTAACAAAAGGCAAACCTAAAGAATACCACTTTTAGTGATGAACTCACTAGGAAACTCTCCGAAGACTTCCACACACACCAAGCTGTTGAAGTAAAATTGGAGAAGTGTGAAGAAAACGTTCGGTATAGCTTTAATAGGGGGACACAGCCACAAGGCAGCGCGGTTGACTGAGCCGAGCGCTACTTTCAGATCTAAGAAGTCAACCATTATTGACCTTTTGTATGTGTAATGGTGCTCGAGAGGTCGTAAGGTAAATGTGGTCAATGCATTGACGACCGGATGGAACCAGCTTGGTTATCACGACTCTGTCACTCACGAGCGTCAGAAAGCCTCGGTACGATGATACCTGTAAGCAACTTCGAAATGATGACCGCTAAACTGACACTCCGATTATTTTCACATTCAGATGTAACACTGCTTCGAAAAAGAACGATAGTAGATATCTACCACTCCCTTGGTACTTCGTTCATCTTCCAACTACTCTGTATGAATTTCGTCAGTGTGAACAAGTCCTTCTAATCTACTCTTAAAAAAGCCATAGGGACAGCCAGGACCGGGTTTTCGCTTTGCTTCAAAAGTTTTATCTCATTTGTTAGCCACAAGCACTTCACCTGCAATTGCGGAATTGATGGAGTGTCCACTTGGAGTAAACGGTGAATAAACTAAAATGTCTTGGACTGTTTTCGGATGCATGACCACAGTAGAGTTTGTGCTTCGGAGGCATACATAGGTATTTAGAGGAAAAGCTGGGAGCAAGAAAATTACGTTGGCCTATCGGACAGAGTATGAACATTAGGTACTGCAACTGTGTTGCCATTGGCAGTAAATGGGGTCGGTGCAGATCAATTCAGCCGCTGCTCCCAAGATGTTCGGGCAGATCTTATTCCTAGTTGCTAGATTGAAGAGAGGGTTTATTTGAGGTACCTGTCCTTGAGCCTGATTCAAAACTCGGAAATATGAGGCAACAAACGCTGGGGCATTCCTGGAGAACCTTGCTCAGAGCCAATAACAGTCTAACCAACTTGGTTGTGGTAGGCTTACCTAGTCCGAAGGTGCAGGTAGTAAGGCATAACTGTCTGACTCTGAATGTGGCTGCGCAAGGCAGGTGACTTCTGAGCAGCACCAGACTCTTCGGTTTTAAAAGTAATTAGACCACATTGAATAATGAGCCTGCGGACACGGTCACACACTGTGCGATCAGTGTGCAGTTTTTAGGACCGATCATTCCTTCCTCGGGGGAAGGCAGCATCGCCGTTTTCATAAATACGGACATGCTGGCCGCCTGAAGGAAACAGTCTTCACATTCCTATCACAGAGGGCAGTACAACTTTACCACGAGACCGCCACGTAATACGATTTCTCGCAGTACTGGGATTCGCCGTTCTTCGCTGGGCTACAATAAATAATAGTGATTGTTCGGCTGTAACACGCTTTCGGTGCTACCATGCCATCAGAAGGAAGCACGAGGGCTGAGATACTGCCAGGTTGCCCAGGCCTAGACAGGAGCATTTGAGATGTTGAGGCTGGGCTAGAACCACCGACCTCCCGGTCAGTAAGTTCCCACCGTAACCACTGAGCTATCTCGAGCTCAACGGGCTGCTCCCCGTTAGTCTTGCCGGCTTGGTTGGTCCTGCAGGAACTAATTTTTAGCCAGTATGCCCCACAGGATCATTGCAGCACTGAATCCCGATCACCACAGGGCGACAGCTTTAGATGGGAGCAATTTCGGTTAAGGGGGACGTAGAAGCATAAGTCTTGTCAATTTTGCTGCATCCAACCACCTCGTCAGTTATTAGTTATCAAGGTAGTATTTGATTTACGGCCACGCTACATCAAAATGACTATATCCGGACACAGTCTCGATCAATGTCAGCAGTATAGGATTGTCAGTCACATTAGGGAGCTGACTGACTGAGCAGAAACGGATGGGATCGTACCCCCGTCAAAAGCAATCTTACCGTGAGACAAGAACATCTGCCCCTGAAATTTTTTAACGTTAGCGTCTTTCTACTCGAGAGGAAACACCTTACTGCCTTTACACTCCCATTGAAGACGACAGTACTGCTTTAAACCATCATGTAATACGATTAGTTGTAGCAAGGGGATTTGCTGCATGTCTACTTGCTCCCGTATGACCTTCCTGGCAGAACTGAATCTTGAGGAACGAAGTTGCACCCAGTATAAACCGCGAGATCTAACAAAACTCAAGACCGACCACCACGCCAAGGTCACAGCTAATCCTCGGGTTCCCAGAGGCATCGCAACAGATAGCATATCGCACTCTAAGGACACCTGTTTAAGGGCGCACTCTGTTCACCGTGGTGCCGTCCCACTCAGCCAGGTATTGAATGGAAACGTTGTAGAGATCGGAGAAGGAACTGGTGAAAGCCTCATTTACTAAACGCGGTCACACTGATGACTGTCGTCTCCTCAGATGAAGGACACCAGGAGGGGACACTTAAGTGTTCAGAAACACTGAAAGACATAATCATGCCACGTTGCCAACACCGGTCCTGCATCAGCGTGTTCCATGTGTAGTTGTCCATAGCTCGGTGAACAGATCAACCAACAGTAAACACACCCGAGCTACCTATATTTCGACAAATCGACAGTTGTCCATAGCCCCCACCAATAAATAGTCAACATTAGGACCTCATACCTATTGTTCTCCACGTAGCGTCTCCACCGATGTCACTTTTCAACCTCTTCCCACCACACAAGCAAACGTCGCTGGGTCATTTGACTGTCACTTATCTGACCGAAGGGCCTTATGCTTCTAGCTGCCTATTAACAATAAACAAAATAACTCCTTTCTAAATCCACGAAATACTTTCTACATAGGAGCCTTTACCGTCCGTACTCTATGTCAAATTGGCAAACAGGCAATGCTTGCTGAAACCTTATACTCCCTTTAAATTGATGTATGCTGTCTCCGAAACACGCAAGCGTGGTTATGCATCTCAGAACGCCAAGGATGAACTCAGCTGTTTCACATTTCTCCCTCCGTGTGCCCAGTGACCCAGAAGCGGTGACTCGTAGAATATATGGCGTGGGAGTTGCACTCAGCCCCAGAGCTGAACACGCTTTGCTGGATTGGATCCCAGTCAACAGTCGTCTTTGCGCCGTTCAGTTATCCAGCTCAATCAAGCTCAATGTCTCTCGGTATAAAAAGCGGTGCCTGTTTGTAGTATCGGCTTATGCTCCAACGGACTGCAGTTCTGATGCTGAGAAGGATACTTTCTATCGAGAGCTATCTGGGCTCATTCATCAAGAAAAAACACTGATACTGTGATCCTTGCAGGCGATATGAATGCTCAAGTCTGTCGTCTGAGCTCCTCGGAATCACATTTGGGCGGTCGATTCGGAGTCGATGCTCGCCGCACAGATAACGGAGAGCGACTCCTCCAGTTGTGTGCTGATCATGAACTGTTTCTGGCAGGTACGAACTTTCAACATGAACGTTCGCATCGTGTAACTTGGCGGCCACCAACTGCAAATCAACCGTGGACCCAGTTGGACCACGTGGCCATCAGTCACAGGTGGAGAGCCATAATTCAGGACTATCGTTCCTTCTGGGGCACATCACTTGATTCCAATCACGCCATGGTGCGTGCACACCTGACAGTTCGCTTCCCTTCAGGCCCTCGCAAGTCAGCAAGAAGCATGCCAATCCACTATCTTCGAAGAACTACCATAGCTCAACAGTATCGATCTGAGCTAGCCCAACAACTCTCCACAGTAAACCAATACTGTGGTGGCAGTGAGCATGTGGATGAAGCGTGGCAAAATGTGAAAGGAGCTATGTTAGCGGCGTTCAGTGCTGTCTGTCCGACCTCTCCGATTCGACCAAAAGACCACTGGATGTCGGCGAGATCGCTATCCATGATTGATGCCAGGAAATCCATACCAGCAGGCAACGAGTACGACGGCGCACGCAAATCCCTCAAACGCCAAATAGTGAAGAGTCTAAGGAAAGACCGAGAGCTCTGGTGGACATCGAAAGCTCGGGAGATGGAGAAGGCTTTTGCTACGGGAAACAGCCGTGCCCTATATCAACTGATACGATCGACTGGCCCTAGGAAAGCAACGGTCAGCGAAACGATAAGTGAAAAAGATGGCTCATTAATTCACTCGCAAAAACGTCGACTGGAAAGATGGGCCGAACACTTCGAAGAACAGTTCAGCTGGCCTCCTGCAACACAGCCTGTAGAGATAGTGCATACAGGCGAATGGAATGTAAACCTTGATCGCCCGTCGGAAGAAGAAATAAAGTACGAAATATCCGTGCTAAAACGTGAGAAGGCACCAGGACCGGACGGTCTCTATCCAGCCCTCTTCAAAGAAGGCGGAGAATCCCTGGTGACCCATCTGACAAAGCTCATTGGCTCTATATGGAAAGAAGAGAAGGTGCCTGCAGAATTAGGCATGTCGACAGTTATCCCTATCTTCAAAAAGGGTACGCGGACGCTGTGTGAAAACCACCGTGGCATCAGCCTGTTAGCTGTGGCATCGAAGATCCTCTCTGGTCTTATCCTTCGAAGGTTGACTGAACACAGGGAGAGACAGATCCGTGAAAACCAAGCTGGGTTCCGTCCTGCAAGAGGAGGCATCGATCATATCTTCAACCTCCGACAAATTCTGCAACAGCGACACGGCTTCCAGCAACCAACAATAATCGTGTTCCTCGATACGAAAGTTGCCTTCGACTCTTTGGACCGTCAGGCACTATGGCAGTGTCTGTGGAGCAAAGGTGTCCCCCATAAATTCTTGACCCTCCTTAAGGCGCTGTACGCCAACTCCCGCGGCCGTGTGAAGGTCTACGGGAAGCTCTCGCCTGAGTTCACCACATCAAGTGGTGTCAGACAGGGCTGTCCTCTTTCACCTTTCCTCTTCAACTTCGTCATTGATACGATCATGGAAGACTCACTATCAGCCTCTAATGCCTGTGGGGTCGAAGTGCTCCCGGGGCGTCCGCTCACAGATATCGAGTACGCAGACGACATAGCTCTTCTTGGATCTGACCCCGTGGTAATGCAAACAATATTAGATAATCTAAATAACTCAGCCTCACAATTTGGCATGCGCTTCACACCTACAAAGTGTAAAGTGCTACTGCAAGACTGGGCGGGCTCGGAACCCACCTTACTGCTTGCGGATGAGTCGATTGAGATAGTAGACAAATTTGTTTACCTGGGCAGCTGTATCAGTCCCGGTGGTCTCGCGAAAGATGATATTTTCAAAGGATTGGGAAGGCCATACCAGATTTTATGAACCTGCGTCACCTGTGGCGTAGGCGTGACATCAGCTTAACCATCAAGGGTCGAGTTTACAATGCTGCGGTGCGTCCCATATTATTATACGGATCAGAAACCTGGCCACTGCGCGTCGATGACGTCAAAAGACCTTCAGTGTTTGACCATCGATGTCTTTGGAGCATTGCCCGAGTCTGATGGGAACACCGGGTCAGCAGGGCTGAAGTACGTCGAATGGTATTCGGAAGAAATAACTCACCCACGATAGATGAACTGATCACACTGCATAGGTTGCGCTGGCTTGGCCACGTGCTCCGTAGGCCAGTCGACCGACTTCCACGAAGGGTTATTTTTGCAGAACCACACGAAGGGTGGAAACGAGCCGGAGGGGGTCAAAGTGTGATTTAGCAGCGAACTATGAAAGCCATCACCAGCAAAATCAGCTGCGCTGGTCATTGCCATCTTACGGGATGGGGGACCCTGAGACGGGCCACATCAATGGTTAGAGGCATTGTCAGAAATGACCCAGTCGCGCCCTCATTGGCGCTCGTGCACCCAAGCTATTGTCTTCAATGCATAGCTCCCTTCCCAATTCCCCCCACTTACTAGTCTACTTAAAATCCTGTATTTACGCACCAATTTATCCGCTCCCGCCTCCAATGCGCAGCTAACTACCCCAACTTCGCAAATCGGAGGTGAACGAAACTGTGGCAGATACAACCAATGTACGACAAGTACGCGGTTCTTACAGCTGATAGTGATGATGATAGTGTCTCCCATGAACGAATGCTCGTTATCGCCTTCAGTATGTGACTGTCTCTAATCGATAGTGTCTTATCATCGCTGAGCAGAAAACTGCATGCATGTTGCTATACGGTTTCTGACTGATGCATTGCAACCACTAATCTCAATGCAGTGACAGCCAGACAACCAAAAGCCCAAAGACCACGTAACGCCAGACTGCTGCTTCTGGGTTTGTGCCAGGTGATGGGATTTTGGAGAAACCTCTGTAAAACTGGATTAAACCTACCGCGCCATACGTGAATTACCACTGCATTGCATTTCTTGGGAGGATGGGGATAGTATGTCAGTTAGTGAAAATTCAACTGTTAGTACGTTCGACCGTACCTTAATATACTTTTCTAGCGAAAGTAATACGATTCGTCACTCTTAGTTCTTTGGGTTAGGCTTTTGGAATATGTCAGTATTAGTAAAACCTGACCGGGTTGAAATTTAGTCTTTATTCAGGGCACTGATCCGAAACCACTTAAGGCAACTGTCTCCACGTGATCCGTTACTCGATACTGTGCGTATCTGGCAGACGCTAGCCATCGGGGTAGCGTATACCCAAGACTATTCTGAAGCCGTCCAATCCTGCCTCAGGAGATAGTCGTTAAGAGGTCAAGTGAGCAGGTAGTTCCAACCCCAAACCGGGAGGGTCAGGAGACAGTGCTAGTTAGACCGTTGTTCGTTGGCTAACGTGGTAGGAGACTGGGTGTTGAAGTAGTGCCGAGATAGCTACGTGGTTAAGGCGCGAAATTGCTTACCGGAAAATCCGCGGTTAAAACATAACTTCGGCATCTCGGCTGCTCCTATCTAGGCTTGGGTAACCCGGCAGTCCCGCAGAAATTCAGCTTCCTTCGGGTTGCACGACAGCTATACACCGAAAGATTGTTGCATCTGAACGACTGAGCATCATAAACTAATACTCAATTATGCTCCAGTACAGCCAAATGGGACGCCAAAAGTCGCATCACGACGAGGTCGTATCTTTGCGACGGATCGCACTAAGTTCCGACTGTTCAGAATATATGACCAAAACATTGCTGACTACCTCGGAAAGGGTCCCCCGAAGAACACTCAGAAGTGCTGCCTACAGATTGTTTCTTAGATGGGGATAAACAGCATATAATACATTTTGGCCGATTCTCACCTGAAATAGGAGAGCGATAATCCACTAAATGCGGTTGGCGAATCCTGAAAATTGCCAATGCGACCACATGGGGGCACCATGAAAGACCTTTGTTCCCACAATCACAGCATACTGAAATTATTTTGCATCTAGCAACAACTGTCACATGTTAAAGTACCCGAATACCTATCGAACGTAATCGACACTTCGAACTTCCGTCGTTCCGAGTCCGGAGAGACGCACAAGTTTTGTTGTTTTACACAACCGGTGAGATGGAACCCTGAAACTGAAAGAGGGCAATTCCAAGTTTACCTATTTGTACAACGTCTTCCACACAGCCATTCTGAAAGTGATCCAGCCCCTCATAATATGGAATTTTGTCACGACACTTGTCACCTTTCGGATGAAAGGATGCATAGGTGTATATATCACTATCGCGACGTGGGAAGGAATAGTATATTATCTTCTCCTGTACGGGCTCCGGAATGTGTACTAACATCTTCTCCACATATTCGAATGGTAAGCATTCAGCAACCATTTTCGCCGAAAGATCCAGCAAGGAATCGACCGAAGTTGAATTGTGATGAACCCAGGATGAGCCGAATTCAGATTTCCGGAATTTGTAAAAATATGGTGATCCCCCATCACTCAACTTATGCTTCATGATTCAACGAGAAGAAGCCAGGGCGAGGAACCACCTGTCGAGAGCGCATCACACAGCGCGCCGGATCAAGTTATCGACTGCTGCTTCACACTATTGGTGGAAATAAACAATCTGGTTCAGTGCATGGCTTTAGGATCATGGAATCACGGATTGATACACGGGATCGAGGCATTCGCCCAAGCTTCCCGGGTAGGGTGTGTTGTTTTCGTTCAGCGGCTTTTGTTTACCCGAAAGACACGAGCCCATAAAGAGTCCGGAGGTCACGGTTGTTGCCAAAATATCACCCGCATTTCAGTCCAAGTAGCAGATGCGCCATTAGAGTGCTCTAGATGGCAGCGCAAAAATCAGTATGCTCAGCCCCCATCCACTTTTTCTTCAATATTTTCCCGTCACTCTCGAGTCTTCTATGTGCTTCTTCTTACTCGCTTCCTTTATCCATTTGTGTTTTACATTTTACTTATCTGGCTTCGGTTATCAACCACTAGGTTACGCGTGGAAGGGTTTACACACGTCATTCCGTGCCATGTCATGGATTTCAGGGACATCAAATATGCCTCTCGGTTTGCTGTCACGGTGCTTACCACTATCCTTAAAAGACATCGAGGGTGAGGCTCACTAAGAGGCTATCAGTCACCATAAGTGGCCTCTAAGAACATGAAGACCCAGACTTAGACTTGTTACTTTAAACACCGAGGGATTGCAATCACTTACTGCTTGTGGCGGGAGCCAGCTCCGGACCTTTACTAGTCTTACGGAGAAAACGTTTGCCTTTTTGGCGTTGGCTGCGGGCTCTCTCAGCATAGACTATCACTGAAACCTATTTAGCACAAGGGTGTTGACGTCTGAGAGCCACCACAGGACTCGGAAATTTTTGCTCAAATAGTTTCTTACTCTTTTCAGGGACAGAAGGGTTAGAACGTCCTAGCTATCAGGATAACCTGCTCCCCTCATCCCTGCTGTTATCGGTAATGGATTTTACCCGTTTGTATCCGCGCCAGGTTTATTTAAAATAACTTCTTCGCACATTTCCGCTGGCTGTCAGTCGATTCCCTCGTTCATCCGTACCCCAGAACCCTATCATGACCATAGGCCAGGCGGCTGTCTCTCAGATAAATGGATTCACCCCTTGCAGATCACAAAAGTTCGCGAGCGTTGCGTGCTTAGTCCGTAACGCCACTGACTCTGACCTGACTTACTGAAAGGCTTAGGATTCCACGACAGATCATCTGCCATCAAGTGTCCGGGTTAGTGCCGCCGCATATATCTTGGTCCATCGGCTTGGGGCCCATTGTGGATGATAACCCATTTCGTAGGACCCGATTTCCACTGTTCACTCAAACCCTGATGACCACATGATGGCTGATGCACGGTTGTCTTCTAATTGGAAGTCATTTCAGAAAATTGTCATTGGCAAACAAATGTAAGAGGATACCGAACTCCTCTTTTTGGTTAACTCCCTCAAGCAATGGTCATGTATTCGTTGTAAAATGACATGCGGGCTTGCAAGCAAACATTTTAGCATGTCTCATTATTCGCCCAAGATGTGTGTGCATTAAAATCATCCATAATTAGCACATTGTCATTTGAAACCTCGGAGATTCTCCGAAAAGCGTGGAGTTTCTGCTTATCAAATGCCATCGCGGTGTGGCTACGGTGCACACAGAGAATCGACCAGGGGACCTTCTGGAACCTCGTGGTGTTGAGTGTCTTAGTTCGACGTCGGTGTAAGCGATGCCTAATAATTTTTGAAACACCGGAACCGTCGTCCAAACAACTCGCTTGGCGCACGAAATAAGATAGTATATCTCTGTGTTATATTGGCGTAACTTTCGTTCACACCTTCAAGTGTACATATTAATGCTAAAAGCTCACCCCATAAGCCGGCGGTCTTCAGAGCATGTCACGATCGACATTCAGACATCGTAAAATGACGCAAGTAGTGGAGTCTGCAATTACCGGAAGTCCCGTCGCATTGCTGGTTTTTCAAATGAGCGTTTCAGTTTGCCCTTATTTTTGAAGGTGCCATTCTTATCTTCACCATTATAATCACCCAGAAAAGAGTAAAAATTGGGCCGCTCAGACCACGTCTAGCCGTCCAACTGCCTAAGATAAGATAATTCTGCATCTCCTTCCAAGAATGGCAATCGCGCACGTGAGCCAAGCTTGCTAGCCTGCCTCAAGCGAGTATGGCAGGCCGACTGGTTAAATTACCTCCTGTGTTCCAACCTATCCGAGTAAACCCAAGTCGCATCTGCAACCCTTAGGAATCCTGGCAGCAGCTCAAAGCTTGTACTTAGTTCACTGTCTCACGGCTCCACGATTTTCCCAAAACTGAACATGACATGAATCGCTGACTACAAATCCGACCATGTATCCCAAGCAGATTGCACAACACTTGTATTCGACTGCAGTATGTGGTAGTCGGCCGGAGTATATTCAATACGCAGGCTTAAATTTTGCGATTCACAGCAACGCTTTGATCTAGGCAATTGGTTACACCTTCATTCATCGGGTTCAGAGATTGATACACAGGAGGATTTTGTCTGAAGTTCCTGTGTCGGGGTTGTTCTTGTTGTTCAAAGGCTTCCGTTCACCTGAAAAGTGCAAACAAACAAAGGGTATGGGACGGTTATTAAATTATCAGCGCCGGCAGTAAGCTTGTCACGTTGAGGAATCACATAGATAAGCGTCTAGACGTGCTTTGAACTAGGTGCTGGGTGCAGCGTGAACAACCTTCGGGAGAAGTTTTTTTCACGCACCAACTAACCAAAAATAGGAAAATTGTTGCGCAATGAAAGTGTGTGCTCTGAGCCCACAAATGATTGTACCACGTCCCCGCCGTTTATTAGCTGGGTCAACGGTAAAGAACTGTTGGTCAGACCTTGTTCAAACGGCATGAGTAAGTAGGTGACGATCCTCCAGAAGGAAGAGGTCAAGCAGCGCGAGACGAGTTTTATTATCAATAAATTGAAGACAGGCAACCATTTCCGTAGCAGATCGCTGGCCATGCTTAATAAGGGCTAAGTCCTTCTTGCGTGCTGAGTAGATAACTTAGTTGGCATATTCAAGAAGAGGTCTGACGCAGGCCTCACTGAGCATCTCGGAGTTCACGCAAATAATGCGGCGGAAGGTCCACCGAATCATCCGAGAATGGACGATTGCCTTTTAGGCCGATTTTTCATGGTACACTGAGAATGACATGTTTGAAGAGGGCCAGATACCTAAATGCTTTCTGGTATCTAGCTTCGTATTGTCGTCTGGCCCATCTTCGTTGTTCACGACAGGTGCTCGCTGAGCCTCCTGTGAACGAACTGGAAGCACATTTCATCATTCAGAGGAAGGTGCCAGTCCGGTGACTACTGATTTTCTGCGTCGACATCCGTTGGAAAGGTACAAGCGTAAGAGCTGCAAGATTTCGAGTCATCCGTGAAAAGTAAGCATTGACTTGAAAGCGCGGCGGGAAGGTCGCTGTCGTATGTCAGAAAGAGGAGTGGTCGCAGGACAGTGTCTTGAGGAACTCCAATGGAGGCTGGTGCCGAAGAAAAGTAGGTGGAGCCGAATTTTAATATGAATGATCCATTTGACAGGACGGTCTTAATCCGATTCAAAATATTTCCTTGGTTCCCAGGAGATTCGAGTTTATGCAGCAGCGGGAGGTTCAGTCCCCGATCGAATGCGTTTGAGAGGTCTAAAATTTTAGGTATGAGTCCTTCGTCTTTGGCTTCGGTAAGGCTGACTATAGCTACGAACATATTTGTCAAGCAAAAGTGGCTCGAAAAGAATCCATGTTGTGCCGCAGATATCATTTTTTGGCAGCGAGGTGATCTAAGGTCGCCTGCTTCAGAATGAGTTTTAAGAACTTTGCCCATATTCTGGTGGGGCCGATAAGCCTGCCGTTGCCGGGCAATAAGCAATCGGGGAGCAAGCTTCATAAGTATAATGTGTCCCACCTTCTTCTTGTTTCAAGCGTCACTGGGGGTCATTTATAATGATGAACTAGCAAGACAATTTTTTGTACAATGGTTTATTTGTTACGTTTCTCATTTTCTCCCACCTGCCGTTATAAGCGCGCTGAAAGCTTCAATACAGCTGTACTGACGGCCTCAAACCAACAATAACACAAGGCTTTATGGCATCAGCATCACTCTTAGTGAAATTATTGCAGATGGTATTTATGCCGCGATTATCTTTAAGAATATAATGGGGCTTGATTCTGACTTGCAAATCCTGCATGTGAGGGTGTGCGTTGCAAATCACTGCTTAGAGGAATCCGGATTGTTCACTAAAAATCCGAAGCGCGTTCAGAAGCGCTACGTTACTGAGCCAGAATTTATTCTCTACGCTCTCCAAAGTAAACTCCAAAAGGAGTTGAAATGGACTCTGGCCTTTGAATCTGCGAGATGTTTGCGTATCAATCAAAGCAAAATGCTACGCGAAGAGGCTGTCAAATTTTGTACTTAATCAGTCGGCATATTTTACTGGAATGCGCGTTCAATTGACAGCTGCTATACGGGATCTTTGTTTGGATACGACTCAAAACTATCAGCTGACAAACCATTTTGGACCGCAAACTTTGGGATGGAGTTCAGGGAAGGCAACAGAAGCGGTGATGGGATTTCTTATTGTTTCTTGAGGTCAACGTAATAAAATAATAAACCGTTACTCACTCGAAACCCGCCGTATCTGAGGCCCATTAATATTTACTAGCTTACCAATGGAAAACAGGCCAGCTGAGGAGATATTTCAGGCAGTTAAAAATTTAACCTTTAGCACCAGGTGGATACAAATGGACGGCATACACACAGCTACTAAGAACCTCTGTCAGACGACATTACCTTTCTTTTAGAATCGTCAGGAAGTCAAATGAGATCCCATTCGATCGCTTCAGCGAAAATTCATTCAAATTAGATTTTGCAGACTAATAGGGAATTGGATCATCTGCAAGATCCGGGCGGCTATGGATCTCACAGGGCGATTGCGGCTATTAGATTATACGCAGTTCATGGCCAGTAGACAGTAGGAGCAGACAGACGTGGGCAGCAGATGATGTATTGGGGACTGACAGGAACTGGTTAATCAATAATGACGCAACCAGCAGGAGCAGAAAATGGTCACTGAAGCAGCAGAGATTTATGTACGGGCAGTCTAACAGTGCGAGTTTCCGTATAGAGATGACGACACAGAAACAGTCAATACGTTCGGGGTGCAAGGAACTGTCTTTCGTTGAAGGCGCGATGCGGCAGCTCGTGTCACGTGACAAATCAGATCGCGCGATTTGATCCGTTTAAAACAGATCTCGCCAAAGGCTATCTGGTAGGTGCGGCACATAGGTAATACAAAAAATTGACCCTTCTAGGTGTCAGGTTGGTGTAGTGGACAGAGCGTTTGCCTACCATTCTGGGAGCTCTGGGTTCGATACCCAGTCGGTCCGATTTTCCGTCGGGGTGGACGCTCGCAAAATAGGTACAAATGAGACGAACTGGCAAACAATGACGGACGGTAACAAAATATTGACATCAGCTACTGGTGAATAAGCAGGCCTTAAGTATAAGCGAAACAGGAGGAAAACGAGCAGCAAGGAAACAGAACGGCGTCATAATAAACGGACGCAAGTCACGTTACTCATGAGTGGTCAGAACACAAAGGAGAATGACCGCATTTACCGTTGATTCACAGGGGTAATCATCATTTTCATTGGGTATGCTAGCGAAGTACATTTGTTATTTATTGACGAATTCGAGTATGGTTGTATAAGTGTTTGATATGATTACTGACCTCGAACTGTCACACGGATTTATCGTGGCTTGCTGTCGCGTACATATAAGAGAATCAGACCAGAACCGTGACAAAAAAACGAGGATAAATAGACGCTGGCCTTGCTTCATGGCGTGAAATAATGCTCCATTATTGCAACGGACACCTC
>SJOL01005684.1:97888-144793 GCA_004794785.1 Opisthorchis felineus
GGATCTTCCCTTGAACCCCGTAAGACTCGAGTTTGTGGAGCAGCGGGAAGTGTGGGACTCGATCGAATGCTTTTGAGAATTCGAAAAGTATGGCATCTGATATGAGTCCCTCGTCTTTGGCTTGGGTTGAGCTGTCCATAAATATGAGCATGTTCGCCACGCGAGAGCGGTTTGGGAGAAATCCGTGTTGAACTGGAGATATCAAGTTGTTGAAGGTAAGGTGGTCTAGGATGGCTCGCTTCAAAATGCGTTCCATCACCTTGCACGGCACGCTGGTGAGGCTTATAGGCCTGTAGCTGCCGGGCGGTAGTCGGTCACCATTGTTGTAGATTGGTGTGACAATCGCTTCCTTCCAAGCGGTGGGAAGATGGCCTTCGTCAAGCGAGTGACGAAACACCAGGTAGAGCTGGTTTGCCAGTGTAAAGGAGGTTTCCTTCAGGATTCTTAGATGGACGTCATCGGGCCCCAACGCGCAGAACGGGTTGATCTTGTGCAAGGGTTTACGAATTTGCTCCGCCCTGAAGACCATTTCGGTTAGAGGCAGTTCGTAGTTACGACTTGACAAGATTGGATGTGACGAGAACGATGGGGCGGAATATAGGCCTGCATAATGTCCTCTGTAGACCTCAGATACCACTATTGGGTCACTCGTGGGTTGCCCGTTCCTGTCCCTCAAGGGGAATGCGGATGGCCTGTTCCTGCGGCCATACCCTGTACTTAAACAGCACGCTTCTGTTTTCCCGGGCGAAGTCCAGAATGGTGGCTTGTTTTCGCATGTTCCATTGGCGGATTTCTGATTTACAGTGGTTCCGCATTTTCCGAAATGCCGGCTCATCTTCTGTGTCTCCTGTAGTCAACTTTTTGGAAAATAGTTGATACCTCTTTTCCAGAAGACGCCGAATCCTTTTCGGTAGCTTGCGGCTCATCCGGCTGTGTGTTGGTTTTTTTTGGGACGAACATAGCGTCAGCCTCGTGGACTTTCTGGACAATGGACCTGTATAAGTCTTCCACTGAAGCTGGTCCCAGTTTAACTCGTTCACAAGGATGCGCATTCCTGAGAAGTCTGCACGGCAGAAGTTTCGAATCCACGTTTGAGGTTCTGAATTTCCGGCCCTATTTTTGTAACTCACTTGACTTATGCCTGTGGATCGGTTCCAATACATGCGCACTGTCGCCACGTTCCGGTCTTCTCTCATGCGTCAACCAACCTGTGCGAATGTGTGCTTTGCGTGCGGATTCAATAAACCAATTTCCATATATTTTCATTTCAGAACCGGCGTGTGCTGTCACTGTATCCTTGTGGACGTCGAGTATCGCTGATTTCCCGATATCCCACGTTAAGAAGCCCACTTGTTCTCCATCAACCCATGAAGCTGTCTAGACCCATCTACGTCTCCTTGATCACTTTCCGCTTCAGAACCAATTGTTGCGGTTCCTACTGCCCGATAATGCGTCCGTTCCGCTGGCGCGCGCATTTTGAAATGGACCTCAAGACCAGGATTGCGGATGCCATTAGGCGAAATGGAGGGCGTCTTCCGTGCAACCAGTTGATTAGCCTCTTCTCTGAAAATTACCTTAAAGACCCAGGTGCGTTCTTGTTCGCTTTTCACCTTTGGATCACTTACTGCATGCGTTCCTTGTCAGATCTCTAATTTAATCCATTACTTACTGTTGGTGTTCAAACAGGAAAGAAACCACCGCATTCTCTATAAGCGTATCACGAGCAAAATGGATTTAAAATCCTTCGTGCTTTTAGACAATATCCACGCTTACTGAATTCGTGGTTTCGTCGGATGACGGTACAAAATTTGGTTGGCCTTACCCATTCCCCAATTTTCAGTATTAGGTTGGTAGAGGCAACGTTGGAATGGTGTGGAAAAATGTGCACGTCTGCAGCAATGCAATGGTAGCTTGACTTCGAATGTGTGAAGAAAGCAGCACGAACCAAGCGGTCCGATTTGCTCGGGACGGAAGAAAGCGCGTACGACGCGGCGTTGAAGTGCGACAATTGCAATAGCTAGTACGAAATTCCAGATCCATGTTTTGTCCGGAGCTGAAGAAGTCGGAATAATAGTAGTTTAGCTGCGTGGTGTTTCAGCCGATTCTAGGATAGATTGACGTTTTGTATTGACTCACCATGGTTTCGACGAGCCGTAAACCCTGGTCTTAATAGCTGTACACAGGACAGAGTAAAAAAGTAAATTGCGAATAATGACTTTATTGGGAACGATAAAAAGGATCTGCCGGCGGGGCGACCTGGAATGTTTACGCTGCTCCGAGGAACGATTACCTCACTGGTCGAAGAAGACAAGGAACCTTCACACTTGTCGCGTGCCACACAGTTCAAAGCATATCCGAAACTGGTACAAGCATGTCAGCCAGCTGAGGAAGGTCAAGCAGAGTATACTTCGCCCCCACACAGTGGACAGCATATCCCAATCCCCATCACTGTAGCCAAAGAGTTTATACTCCAATGGCGATGAAGCACAAACTCAAAACTATCAGACAGAACGCCGCGGGTGTTGGTAACGTCCCAGCACTTTGTTCTTCTTGGCCGAGGACATGGCCACAACGCCATTTTAGTAATTTCACAACCTCTTTACCATATCCACGGTCCCTACACGATGGAAGTAAGGGGTTATCACGCTCGTCTATCCGGTGGATAGACGGTCCGATCCAACCGACTACCGACCAGTGACATTTCTACCAGCGTTCTCCAAAGTGATGGGATCTATCGTAGAGGGGTCATTTGCAAACATTTGGAGCGGCGCAGAACACTGTTTTCAAAACAGCACTGGTCCAGACACAAGAGACCCTGCCTCCTGAGCCTCCCGCTCATGAGAGAGATTTGGACCAAAGATTTGCATGGCCATTTTCAACATCTTCCCCCACCACAATCGGTTGTCCAGCTATTCGTCAGGCATCCAACCACAGTCACCCATCGAAAACGCTGAACACTAAAATAAAACAAAATAATGCTCTGGCAAGTTCAAGTGGCCCGTCCTTTCTGATGAGGTTGAACGATCGGACTCTCCGTCTTATTGGCTATCAAACATCTGTTTGTTTAATCCAATTCTCTAACTTTCGACGCAGGTTGTATCGGAGAAGCGCATGTACAGGAGTTATTTGGCCTTGCATTTTGAACTTCTCTGCACAGACTTGGATTTTCTACATCTAATCCGACATCACGAGGGCCCCGGGTATATCTGGTACCGAAGTTATACTCAACACAAGGGCGGGACGCGATTTATGGGACTGGGTTATATAAAACAGTTGTTGTTACGTTGTTTGGTTGTTCATCCCACTCAAGTCCGATGCCATTAAAGAAAATTAGAGCTACCCGTTTATAGTGTCGGCATACTTGCTGACAGACTCCAGTCCCGGCGTTGAGGAAGACCTACTGAGATCTCTCCATCTTGTTTCAGCTTGCGAAAGGCACTGACAGTAGTGGGTGGTATAAACGTCCCAGTTGTCCGGGCAAGCCCCGTATGCAGCTATCCGGGTGGTCGGCTCGGAATAAGTACTTTTCGCGGACAGCCGTGGGCGGCTCTTTCAGCTGTCTGTGGACCATCATTTCTTTCCAGACGTCACGAATGTTCGACATAAACACTCACATAGTGTAACCACAAGCCCGAGGCCAATTGTGGATATAGTTGGATCATGTGACGATCAGCTACCGAGACTGGCCACTCGTTTGCGAGTGTTCTTCCTTGCTCCACTCCGATCAAGTGGTAGTTCGTGAACGCTTGGCATCAGTTTTCATTGTGAATCTCTCCAGCTCGGCGTTACAAACCTGAGATAGTTCAAAGATGCAATAATTAATGAAAACAGTGTTGGTGATGGACATGATGAATAATGGCAATATCTGAACGGAACATCAGCTAACAGCTTCTGAAACCATGTACCTGATCGTTCAGCTGTAGCACCCTTTCGTCGCTCAACTGCTATGCTACCAGAAGGAAGCATGAGGGCTGGGATACTGCCAGGTTGCCCAAGCCTAGACAGGGGAAGTCGAGAGGCAGAGGTTGGGTCCGAACCACGGACCTTCCGGTCAGTAAATTCGCGCACTAACCACTGAGCCATCTCGCCCCATATACCTGATCTTTCCGATACGACCCAGTAGACATTGTTGAGGCCAGTGGCTCCAATTAACGCTTGGTAGGCCACACTAGCAAGATATGACAATGACAGCGTGGTTGCCCAAAATCCTAATGGAATACCGAGAATACCTAGGACAATTTAATAGACATTTCATATTCAGAATCAGCCACTTGATTCGGATGGTCAGTCATAACAAGTTGACAGTTGGTGAGATGATCAACAAAACAATGGGCCGAATCTGGACCGGTTCATCAAGCAAGAAGCACTGACATTGTCGATTTTGCTGGTGGCGTGAATGCCCGGGTCGGTCGTCTGAGCCATCTAAAATCACATCTGGACGGTCGATTTGGAGTCGGCGCTCACCGCACAGACAACAGAGAGCGACTCTTCCACTTGTGCACCGACCAACCAATTGCCAATCCCCCATGAACCCAGTTGGATTACGTGGTGACCCGCCATCGATGTAGAACCATGATTCAAAACTGCCAGTCCATCTGCACCACATCTTGACTCCGACCAAGACAGAGTGAGCCGGTCTGTCAATTTGCTTTCCTTGGGACCCTCGCTGGTCAGCAAGAAGCGTATCGATCCATCACTTTCGGAGAACTACCGGGGCTCAGAAAAATCCACTTGAGCTAATTCAGCCACTCTGTTCCATGAACCAACACAGTATATGTAACTAACACTCGGACGAAACACGGTGGAATTTAAAAGGAGCTATATTGGCGGCGGTTTAAACAATCCGTCTGGCTTCCCCGATAAGATCAAGTAGCCACTGGTTGTCATCAAAGTTGCTATCCTTGGTTAATGCTATAAACTCCACACAAGCAGGCAGTAAGTACGGCGGCGCATGCAAAACCCTTAGACACTGAATAGCGGAGAATTAGGAAGAACCGAGAGCTTTAGTGTACGACGAAGGCTGATGAGATGGAGAAGGCTTTTGCCACCGAAAACAGCCGTGCCATGTACCAATTAATACGCTGGACTGACCAACTGAAAGCCCTGTTAGTGAAACAGAGCTCGAGATAGCTCAGTAGTTAAGGCACGAGTTTACTAAAAGGAGGTCCGTGGTTCGAGCCCAATCCCGGCATCTCGACGGCTCCTGTTGGGGCCTGGATAACCTGGCGGTATCTCGGTCCTCATGCTTCCTTCGAGTGGCATGGAAGCTAGGCAACGAAAGCATGTTGCAGCTGAACAGTCAGTGAACCGATAAATGAGTAGGACGTTTCAATAATTTGTTCGCGAAGTCGTCGATTGAAAAGATGGAGTAAGATACGAAATGCTCCTCTTAAAGCGCGAGGATTTACCATGACCCGATGGTTCATATCCATCCCTCTTCAAATAAAGTCGGGAATCTCTTGTTGCCCACCGGATAAGACTTGGTGCTATATGGAATGATAGGACAGTGTCACAGAACAGGGGACACTAAAAGTCATCCCGATCTTAAAGAAAGACGAGAACACCTGGAAAACCACAAGCCTGGCATCTGTGGCATCAAAGATGCTCTTGGTTCTTGTCCTATGGAGTTAGACTGAACACAGGGTAAGGCAGCTCCGTAAAAATAAGCTGGTTTTCCCCCTTGAAAGAAGATTCTCCGATCATGTGTTCATTCTCCAACAGCTTCTGGAGCAGCGACATTGCTTTCAAAAAACCATAACTATCTGCACATCTTTACTTGGAAACTACCTTTGACTCTATTTGACTCTGAGGTCTAGCTAGCTGAATGATTATAACGCAAACTTACGGACCGGAATGTCCGTGATTAGAACCAAACCCCGTCATTCCGGCTGTTCCTGTCTAGGCTTCGGCAGCATGGCAGTATCTCAGCCCTCATCCTTTTTTCGGATGGCTTGGCATGTAGTCACGGCTGGGCTGTTACAGCTGATGGACTGTTTTGTTTATTTAATGTTTGACTATGGGCACTATGGCAGTGTCTGTGCAGCAAATGTATCCTCCCGAAATTCTGGCTCGGGTACCTGCTCAGTATGTCAGACAATCAACTATCTTGAAGAGCCATTTTCTCACAACTACACGGAGAGAGAGAACAAGCCAGGGCTCAAAGGATGACTCGGCAACGAAGAATGAAAACCATTATCAACTACGGTATTGATTGTCGTCTCTTTGCATGGAGACCCCGAGACGGAACACCAGTGGTTAGAGACGTTGGCGGACATAGCTCATTCACGCTCAGCGGTGCGCATGCATCTCGGCTGTTGCCTTCAGTATATGCATTTCCATCCCGACCCCCAAGTGAACAACCCACTTCCACTTCTGGATTCACGGTATCGACGGTATCAGCTACAGCCTCCAATTTGTAGCTATCTACCCCTATTTCTCCGTACCACCGGCGAACATAACTATGGATGATGGTTCTCTGGGGTCTTACTATGGGTACTAGTATTCTTATTTGACCCTAGTCAAACTAGCTGTGTTCCACATGTTTAAGTTCGTTTTTGCTTCAGTTCCAGCAAAATCTGTGCACAGAGCGGAACATTAATGAGGCAATGCTAGTGAATAGGATGGACAATTCAGTACCACAGAATGGCACCTGATTTATTTTTCGGTTTTCCACCGGTCTTATGTGCCATAGTCCACCCATGTCAAATTGTCCTCGTACTGATTTGATTAATCGATTCATGTCAGCACTGACCTTATCCCGTTGAATCACGACACGGTTGTCATCCGCGTATCGCCAGAATATTTTTGGATTTCGGGACCCGGCCAAAACCTTATCCAAACTCTTCTGTAAAGATCTTTGCCGAAACTAGAGATGTTGAGCATCACGCTGCTGAACATTGTCCTTGTTGGTGGACCGCATAGCAAAAAAAAGCAAGAGGCGATTTCGAACAATTCGTCGGCCCTCATTCGCTAACAGTGCCTCAATTATGTTCCATTCTGCACACAGTAGGGGGAATAGCTGTTCAGTAAAACAGATAAAATCGTTCAGCTGTAACACCCTTCCGGTGCCTAGCTGCCATGCCACCCGGAGGAAGCACGAGGGCTGGGATACTGCCAGGTTGCCCAAGCCTAGACAGGGGAAGTCGAGAGGCAGAGGTTGGGTTCGAACCACGGACCTTCCGGTCAGTAAATTCGCGCTCTAACCACTTGAGCCAACTCGCCCCCAGTAAAACAGATATCCAGCTAATCTGATTGAGTGCTAGTTAAAGAAAGTATTCATACTCATGGGCAGACCGAATAGAAAAGGAATTCATCGGCTGTTATCCTAAGCATTGAAAGATTCCTGAAGTCATTCCATTGGTTTTAAACACGGCCAACGGACAGGGGCAATACGGTGATGAGGGATAGCCCCCTATAAGTTGAACTAGTTGTTTATAGAGTCAAGCTGAACAACCACTCTGTGATTTACTTAGGACAGACGGCCACAGAACGCTAGAGCCAGTGAGTAGAGGAAGAACAAGCAAAATATGAAGAGTCATGGGTGAACACCGAGCGTCCATCAAGGATTCAGCAGTGGTGGGGAAGTGCACTAGACGCAAGCCACAATAGAGTAGAAGAGAAAGAAGGTTGCGAGGGCGGACCACGATGCAGACCACAACCACTGGTCGCCGACCACTGCATTGCGGATACAACAGAGTCCATAGAACTCGCGAGGGTGCGGAAGAGAATTTCGTATTAACCGATTTAACACGTAGCGGTTTGAGGTTGCTAGTTAAGAAGAGTTGTCAGCCAAAGTGGTTTGGACCTATAGTATAGGATTTAGCACGACCTGAACTCATGTAATCTCCATCACCATGTAACCAAACCGTTGTGTCACCTACTAACGTACACAAGTCAACAAAATCTGTAAGAAGAATCACTATATGAAGTGGCTATAAGCGGAAGAACAAGGCTCTGAGGCCGACTTGAATTCATGCGTTTTCCCCTTTAGTGACCGGTCGCGTGATCCAGTCCCACCATAACATACAAGAATTTTTAGCAAATATCCACCACTGATTCATTCAAGTCTTGTCGGTCAGTGGTGACTTGAAGATCGCTTCCGATATCACCGGTTGTTCAGCACTAGTTCCTCTTGATGGGTTAGCTACTTTCCAGACTAAGCCAGTCCCCATTTAGGTCCTGAAAATTTAAGCATTTCCGCACATTCACCTTGTGTGATAACTGGAATTCTCATCATCTGCGACTCAGTGGTAGCGAATGCTAGTTCCTGAGTGCCATATGGCGATAAGGAAAGAATGCCTTAAGAAAGAGCGCAAAGACGGGGGAATGGTTAAAGTACGAGCATCTTTGTGTTCGTAGGAGAGAAGTCAGTAACAAGGCACCTACATCCTCGAAAAACAACCAGGTAAACGTATTTGGGAATAGTATCAAAGTAAGGCATCATCAATCGGGTTGACACAACTTTCTTTGCTAACGCCACCCACAGAATTCTAGCATGAAACGACAAACGAACTTCAGCTAGGCCGTCTGACTAGTAGGTGCCAGTATGCTCGTCACTGAAACCAGTTGCGTGCCCTGTCCTACAGGGTTTTTATTTATGTACCAGGCGGGTGCGGGATCCCATAGCACTCACTTTGACAGTGTCCAGCTCCATTTAACTTTTCTATGTCACCTACTATCCCCTTATGTACCCCATCACAAACGGTGCATACAGTTCGAGTTTTATAAAATTGCACGGAACACACTGTAGGGAACCATTTGGGACGTGTGGGTTTGAGCACTACCCAGAGATGGACACTACATAGTACTCTGTGCCATCAACCAACACTACCTCCTACTTGCAAATATCCATCAGAATCATTCAGTCAGGGTATTTCGTTCATCAGTTGACAGTTTCGCGGTTGTGCGTAAGGATTTGCGAGATGAAGTCACTTAAAAGAATCTGTTGATGGAATTTGTTAAATATCGTCGATAGAGGGCGCTACTCTAGCCGTTTGTTTGTCGAGACGGAAGGTTGGTTCAGAATTGAAAACTAAGGGACGATGTTTATATGTCAGATGAAGCAGTGAAGCATCAGTCTCAACGCTGTTGTTGCTGTCTCTGATGATGATGATGATGAGATGACCGTGGTGAAATCAAAGTCCGCCGGAGCTTGGACTGCCGATCCGTTGTTTCTCTATACTGTCTTGCTTACTAGTAAGCGGGTGTCTCCTTCGCAAATTCAAGAGGCGTTTGACAGTCATTCAGAAGATAAAATTTTTGGAACCTCATCATCCGAGGGCATCGAGGTTTTGTAGATCCACCGAACATATGCCGTAAAGCTGTTCAGAATTCTTCAACCTCACACAAAATGATAACTTGGCCATTTTTGGTAAATTGCACCGAATGCACTTTTTAAAAATGCTTCTGGGGCATAGCTACTTTTCCTTTCAAGTCACATCTCTAGCGCGGAAGACCGTTTTGTTGATGATTACCGTCTAACATACGTTTACAGCTATTTTGACTTCATGTATCCTTCCAGGTGAGCCATAGACTGATATTTGCGTTACAAAGTCAACCGAAGTTTTCAGACCGGAAGTTGTAGGTCTGCAGTCGTAAACCTAGCTGTTGGACCATAGTTGCCAAATCAAGTGGGAACGTTTTCAGATTAGAAGCCCAAACCACAATATGACTTAGTTTAAAAGGCAGTCGGACAACATAACCTGTCTTAGTATTTCGATAAGTGTATTAGTTAGAGTCGGGTTCGGAGCTTGTCATTTTGAGCACAGTGGAATTTGCGCCTCCCTGGGTGTGGTCCACGTGACTCTCCTTGCACTTGGTTAGAAACCTCATAGGAAATGCTACGTAGCCGATCCCATTTGTGAGCTTGCTACCACGGGCTACTAGCTAAAATATGCCCCTCTTTTCTGGGCTTGTGTTAGGTGTTGTTTGCAAACGATGCTGGGTTGGTAATGTGTCGAAATATTGGTAGTTCGGGTGAGTTTATTGGTTGTTGATCAAGTGGCGGTGGATCTGTTCGCCGAGCTTGGCAATTGACTTGCAAACGTTTCGTCACCATACGGGGAGCCATCATCAGTGCGCAGTTGGGTGGGTACCTGTTTGCCTGCGTGCGTTTATATAGCATTTAAAGGCTATCTGTTATCTCTTAACGTGATTAGCTAGTTGGGTGACAGCGTTTTTCGTGGATTTATTGGTCCGTTCGTGATCTTTGTTGCGTTGTGGTTTGCGTTCCTTCAAGTCGATTGGTCATCCCGAGGCCTTCTATTTTTAGTAGTTCCCTCCTCCGTTTTGATTGGCCTCGTCCGCGATTTGCACTGCGTTGTGGTCTGATTTTTCTTTTTCGGGAGTGTTTGTTGACTGGACCGCCCTATTTTCTCCATTTTATTGACTGGCTTCCTTGCGTCCGTCGGTTAATTTGGACCTTGGTTTATTGCCTGGGCGCCTCCTCCAATCCAAGTGATGTGTCCGTTTGGATCGGACCCCCTGCTTCTTTTACGAGTTCCTCGTCTGGTTGCTTGTTCAGTTTAGAGCTACGTGGTTCTTGCGTTCTCTTGCTTTTAGCGGTTGATAAATAGGGTCAATTTCAATATGCTTGTTGATAGCTTTTTCGGTGGAGTACCACGTTTCCATATATTCGCGTTCTTTCTTCGTTCTCGCTTGAGCCAACATGCGAACGCCGCTCCAGTCGAAATCGTGTCCTTTCTGATCTTTGTGCACGGAGATGAGAGAAAATTGATTGTCTTTTTGTAGCGACCTTATGTTCATGTATTCTGATGGAGAGCTTCCTTCCTGTTTGTCCTATTTATCGTTTGTCGCAGTCCTTGCATGGGGTTCTGTATATGACATTGTTCTTCATCATTGGATTTAATTTTCCTTTTGGGTTCGATAGTGTCCTCCGCAAAGTGTTCGCAGGTTTGTAAGCCACCGTCGTGCTGTGCTGTCGTAAGAGCCTCGCGGTCATTTCGGCGGCGTTCCTGATGTACGATAGTGTGACGGGGTTGCTGAGTTGATCTCGCTGGTAGCATCTTGCTCCAACAGGATATGGTTGTTTTCATGGTTTCTAGAAGGTTTGCGTACGTTGCTGTTGACAGTTCTCTCGCGGGACATAGCGATTTACGCAACAATTTCCCTCCCATCCCCATTCCTTTTACTTTTTACTAAGGTCTTCTTCCAAGGCTGTATGGCATTTGAGCACCAGTTTCTATTACTACCGTGTTGCTGTGTATGATTATGATGATGGATGCAAAGCAGTGCACTCTTACACCTTGGCGATTGTTGGTCGTGTTCATTTATCCCTGCCATGCCCTGCCTGTTTAAAGTTGTTTGTGCAATACCATATTTTATTGGCACCTTCACTCAAAAATCCGTGCACAGAACGGCATAGAAGCCACCCAAACCTGAAATCTTGAAGACCGATACCTAGGTCCGTATGCGTAACAGTCCATCGTACACTCCAGACATCCATACAGCTGTGAATCAATGCATGGGAGGTTAGTCTTACAGTGCTACGTGCAGACAGCCAACCCTCTCTGGATGTTTCCTGCAATCGGTCATGTCCGATTTATCCTTTTTTCCCATCCGGTACCATAACAGACCGAACGTTAGGCATTTGGCTTCAACGCAGAACGGGCATCAACTGGAGCGGTGTATTTGGGTGTACTGTGTTACTGAACTGCTGGTTTAGCGCAGCTCCGTACCGTGCTTAGTGTGTTCCAAACAGTCAGCTTCCAGTTTTGTCTAACTTTCCTCCGTTCACGGTCCTGCCGGGTGCTCCTGCCTGTGGTTTCTCTTGTAGATCGCCCCTTGTGTGGTTTTGTCGTTTCCTAGACTATCCCTACTATAGGTTTGCTTTTTTGTTCGCATCCTACTATGGTACCGTAGAACGTAGGATGGATTTTGTTTTGACTCGACTTGACCCAACCCTCTGTGCGTTGCTCAATACTAGTCGGGTGCCGGTAACGGCTACTTTTCGTTGAGGAGCTCAGGTAGCGTAGATAGTCGTTGGTTTGTCCATTGAGCTGGTCAGTTTGGTTGCAATCCAACTATCGAACTCAGCGAGCAAACTAACGACCAGTTGCCGTTCAACCATCAGCAATTTTTGCATGCTTAAAGGTCTAAAACAGTAATAACATGGGAGGCCCGTTCTCCAAAGTGTGGGACAACATGGAGAACTGGAGAATTCATGCAGTGCAGTGTTTTAAAGTAGGGTTTCCTTAGGAAACGTTGACTTCACATAGAGATCTGCAACTTTTTATGCTGTGATCTGCAGTGTTTGCGGCTTGTGCTTTGCTCTTCCGTGATTCTTTCCGTCTTTTTGACTTTCATACTTTTGCGAGTTTCCTGTTCGTTCCACTGCCGGGAAGGAAAATTTTAGATCTCAATCACGTGGACTGTTTTCTTGGTGGGAACTATTAAAGAGGCGATGCTTGAAAGTACTGCGATTGGCTTTACCGCGGTTGGAATTGAAGTGGAGTAGAAATAATAATAAAAATCGTCCAGCTGTAACACCCTTTCGGTGCCTAGCTGTTATGCCATCCGAAGGAAGCACGAGGGTTGGGATACTGCCAAGTTGCCCAAGCCTAGACAGGGGAAGTCGAGAGGCAGAAGTCGGGTTCGAACCATTGACCTTCCGGTCGGTAAATCGCGCTCTAACCACTGAGCCCCTGAGTAGGCTAGTCCCGGATACGATTTTTAGTACTGCCAAAGGTGGTCGCCTCTAAATCTATTGCTCTCAGTCGGAATACATGAAGAAATTATGGCTGAAGGATCGAAAGTCCTGTTGGGCGTTTCATCCAGAGTTATTTGTGGTAAACGAACCTGGATACATCACAGTAGTCACCGTTTTTCAGGAAATTTGCTAATAAATGTGGCGCTGGTTTCATTGATCACGCCGATGGTTTCCAGCTTGCAAGTACAGCGATAGCTTTTGATCGATTAACTTAATTGCGGTGTTCAAGTCTTTTCAGTTTCAGGACAGATTTACACTGTGGTTTCCGTCCTTTCCATTCCATAAACAGGAGTGTATCTAAATGTTTGCATCTGTCCCTGTCTTACTGTTTTTTCTCACATGAGTCGGTCTGATTAACGTCAATGAACAATACACCTCCAATACACCATTTGACAAAGGTGAAGGGCGACATTTGCCTCGGGAAGTCGGCATGTACGAAAGGGAGACGGATGAATGAAACCCGTACATTGAGCGCTTAAACCCGTAAAGGCCAGAGAAGCATGAATCGATTGAACGTGGTTCTCTTCCTTGCAAACTCGAGAAACCGAGCACTTTTAGTGCGATTTAATCAAAGAGCTGATTTTTTGGCGGGGGTATCTCTGAAGGCCGGGTCGTTGTATAAGTGTATTGCACTGGCACAAAACACTACGATTTTATCGCCTTAATGTCCATTATCGAGCAGCAGAACACCCATGGTTCCAAGAGTTAGCAATATTTCCGCAAAGTGTTGATCATGTTTCCTAGTAATTTGAGAATTCATAAACTCCTGCTCATATTTCTGGATTCGCGGTCCT
This sequence comes from Opisthorchis felineus, assembly GCA_004794785.1. Lineage (NCBI taxonomy): Eukaryota > Metazoa > Platyhelminthes > Trematoda > Opisthorchiida > Opisthorchiidae > Opisthorchis > Opisthorchis felineus. Next base: position 111,410 of record SJOL01005684.1, read on the forward strand.
GGACTGTATCACTGCATCACAACAGTAAGTTGTGGGTCTTCAACCACCCCAACATAATACCGCCATTCACCACTTGGACTTGCATTTAATGTTCCTATCTTTTGATCTGTCAGCTAAAACGGCCCATTTGACTTTTTCAGAGTCAAAGCGATTGTTTAAGAAGGCGGTTTCGGCCGTCGCTGTGGTAGAGCACGGAGAGGTTTGTGCTGAAGCTCACTTCATCTGACACCTTCAGGACAAGCGGCGTTTTGTGGTTCTCAAAGAACTGGCAAGAAATAAAGAGAATGTCACGACAGATCAAACGGTATGTTCTTGCTTGTTGTATTCAAATGTGCTAGGTTGTTTCTCAGTCCACTCAAACTCCAACAAGTCGACTACCCGTGGAACTACACGCGCAGGTAACCAATGCTGTTAGTCAACCAGATAATACCTTTCCATTTTTTTAGAAACATGTATGCGGTACCGCAAATAAGACTGTGGCTGTGAGTTCACCGTAATGGATCATGTTTCTGTGTTGACTCATTTATGAATAGTCTTTTATTTGGCGCGAAGATATTGTTTTTATACTGGAAAGGGAGCAACAAGCGAACTAATGTTCTACAGTTGAACACGGTTTATGCTGGAGGTTGTACTGTCAGTCCTCCTTCAGCCGTTTTCTAGTCTTGAACGTTATAACGGATGTTTGGATGTTCGGATATTCAGACGTTATATTACAGCACGAGGGCTGAGACAGCAAGTTGCTCAAGCCTAGACTGAAGCATTAAAGATGCCGGGGTTGAGTTGTAACCTGGACCTTCCCGTCAGTAACTTCGCCCTATAAACACAGCAGTCTCGAGCTCACCAAGTATACAAGTTTGATTGGTGATGCTGTTGCTCGAAACAAGCAGTTTTCTGTTACGCCCACCCACCCACTCTTATTCTTTGCCTGTTTTCGATTATTGTCTCTGTTTTGTCCACCCCAATCGGAAGAGGGCGCAACACCTAAGGCATCGGTATTCAATAATTAGCCCACTCTCCAGGTGTCTACTGAAGATATACAAAATATGGATAAGCTGAATCATGGGCGAATAAATGCGTTTGGGATTCGTGAATTAATTCAAGTCACGACAGCCAGTTTCGTCTGTATTATTGCTTGCTTTACTTCGGTTGTCACCTGCGTGGGGATGAGCCGGCTTCTTGGATCTCTCAAATCGCAGCTACCCAAGCGTGGCGGTCAGTGGAAAGGCTCACGGAGATGTCGGCCCACTGTTGTTTCCAGTGATGTGGGCAGTATGCAACCTACAGCCTTAGACTTTCGACATCTGACTTGACAATGTTGATCCAGGTTTCCAGCTAACTACCTCGACACCAACGCCATTTTCGGCGCTGTTCAGAGGGAGCAATAGCTTCGATGGTGTCAGCGTGTGGGTGGCGAACAACATGTTGAACAACAACATGAACAACAACATCGGAGTTGGCGTTGGATTAGCTGCTCGATTTGACCGATATCAAATATTCGACGGTAGATGCATTCGTTCGACACATGGTCTTGAGGACGTACTCAGAATATTCCAAAAACACCCACTATCGAAAATCTCCGTATTGCTAGGTGCACATTAGCCAGGTTTAGCAAGCACAAAGCAAAACGTGTTAGATGACAAACTGATAAATTCGAACCGTAGTTTTGGGGTTAATTTTTTTTCCGTGCCATAGTATATGCATATCATGTAACTTTTGCACCCAGATATCTTGATCATCGTTAACGTCACAAATTCTTGCTGTTAAATGTAGTGCTACGTCCATTATTGTTGTGTTGTCTAACATCCGGTGCAACAGTTCTCAAACCTGAAGGTCCTGTACTTCACTTCCATATCCGTACTTCCTTCCTCTCCAGAAACAGCAGCAAGTACAGACCTACTCTATGTATACGGGTTCGGAGCCACGCCAGTGGTGGATCGCCAGCGCCGAATGTCGTCATGCAGACATGTCCAGGTTGTTGGGTCTCAATCCGAAGCTAGTGAACTGGAATGTAAGATGTCACATTCTTCCGTGTTCTTAAGTGTAGCAAGTGACTTTTATCGTAATTATTTCCCGGAATTTTCTGTCCATCGGTCAGCAGCGTGCGTTGTTCGAAGAAGTACCGCAGCACTTACATGGTTCGCCACACCTTGCTTGCCGGTTATTTTCCAAACAACCGCGAGAACGAAGCGACTAGTGCTTACTTGTGTCATGGTGGCAACTTGTTATCAGTATCATGACATTTTACTGTCGTATTATATTCGTTCTCTGTACCGATATCCTTCGCACTATAACTCGCGGAATCGCTACCTTTCGGCTAACGTTGGTTTTCGAGGTTTCACTACAAGGCACGCTACTCTAGCTTTTCAATTATTTCACACATGTCTGGATGTCAACATCCGTTATGAGCTGACTTCATGATTTCTGGAATAAGCATCAGACGCATGTAAGATGGAGTTAGCGTAGCCGTTCGCTCTGTACAGTTTCACCAAACTCTTGGTGAGGAGTTTCCCGACCCATTCCCGAATTTGAAAACCAAAGAGGATGGAAAATACGTGTGTTGTTTGGGAGCTTTGTGTACAATAGTTATTCACTGTGGTTTCCTTGTGATTCTCTTCACCTGTATTTAGTTAGTGCACATCGATACAGGACAGTTGGCTCAACATGTGACTGCAAACAGAATTTCCAGGGTTTGATGACACTCACTTTCGGCACTCTACTGCCGGTGCAACTCTATCGCATGGAAATCTGACTCATTACTCTTTTAAACAAGTAAAATACGAGTAGTCACCTACTATTACTGTCCGTATATGTTATGATCCGAGGAAGTAGGTCAGTCCAAAGGAGACCAACTACCCACCGCGTTCAAACGATATGGTAGGTTGTCGGACGTAGTGAAGTGTAAGCGATACGTTTTTGGCTTGCTGTATGATTAAATATCATTTTTCGGAGTTGGACACTCAGGATCACACAAAGCTCGTGTTTATGGTATTTTTCAACCGAATATGCACTTTAAGGGTGTGCGGTGCGAAGGCGGTTTCCTATTTTAGTTGGGCTGATAGCCGAGTTATCGGGATATTTTTCTTTTATCGGATTTGCCGTTTTCATCAACTTTATAGGGCTTGTCGTATCAGTGGAAGAATACTTCCAGAATCATCATCTAACGCACTGTTTTTGATATAAGGACGAAATTTACGCCTCGTCATATGTCATCCACTTGTCCTCGCTTGGATTTCCCACACCTGATCAGCAGTATTTTCCCTAAATTTTTGTTTGAAGTGATGAATATTTTTGCTTCCTTCCATCATCTTCCAGTCATAATGACAGTTATGAAAACCCTTCTCCCTGACGATCGATTGTGAACACATACTCCATTCCGATTCTACTGCTGAATTCTTCATTCTCGGCAACTTTTACGACTCTGAACTGTTTGTTCATGATCAAGCCGGCCACATGCTCTATTGTTTTTTTCTGCTGTTTTTTTAATTTCTCACTATTCCGACTCACTTTCTGGACTGTGATGGCGATAGCTCTAAGAACCTGGACCGCCTTTTTCACGATCAGCCCCGATCCTTTTACTGTTGCTCCTGCCCCACTTGGACTATCGGACTGCAAAGTTATCACATGTACTTTGTCCATCTGCCTACACAGTTTGTTCCGCCTTTCGGGTGATATTCCTACGGCGCTTGAGAAGATATCTGTCTATTATCGTATCCTTGAGAGTGTTTCCTTCCGGATAACACGTCAACATTTTCTGTGATTCACGGAATCCTCATCAGTTGCATGCAGCGGTTCATTTTTGTTTTGCCAGGAGCGACCAGTCTTCTTTTCTTGAGTGGTCCGACCATGTCTGTCTGCGTGCTGCTACCAGAAGGGACTAGTCAATTCAATCAAATGTATCAGCCATAAACCGTGTACCATAGGCACATTGGTCCCAGATGCTACAGTTTCGATCATCAGGAAGTGGGAGAGTGTGGGACATACGTCCAAGCCTTGGATGCATTGGCGTGTTTAGCTAGTTCGAGAACTTGGTAGCTACGCATTGAAGGCGATAGCTTTGATGCACGAGCGCCACTGACTGCGCGATTGGTTATTTTTGCCAGTGCCGTTAATCATTCGTGAGTTGAGTCCTGCGGTCTCCATCCAGGGAGGCGGCAGTTGTCGACCCGACTTATTTAGTGTTAGTATTTCCATACTTCGTTGTCAGGTCATACATCCATCTCTCGGTAACCTCCACTCAGCACAGGGCTGGGCGAAAAGAGCTCTGCGAGGCAGACGGTCTTCTGGCATGCGAAGCAAAACCCATGAAGCATGAGTAATTCATCTATCGCGGGAGAGTTCCTTCTTCCAAAACCATCTGGCGTACCGTAGCATTACTAATCCGATGTTCCCATCAGACCCGACCGATGCTTCAGAGACACTGATGGTCAAACACTTACATCTTTTGTATCTTCTCTGCACGTTGAGATCACGTCTCTGATCCATAAAGCAGTGTTGATCGCACTTCCGTAGTGTAAACTCTGCCCTTGGCAAACAAACTCACCTCACGTCGGTGCCATAGGTGTCGGAGGCTGGCAAAAGCTGCCCTGGCCTTCCCGATTCGATAAATAATCTCATCTCCAGCCAGTCCACCGGAACTTATGCAGCTTTCCAGATGGATAACCTTATCTATCACGTCGATTGGCTCACCTGCAAGCATGAGGTGTGGGTTTGATCCCACCCAGTCTTGTAGCAGCACTTTACACTTTGGAGGTTTAAAACGCATGCCAAACCGTGGGGGAGTTATTTAGGTTATTTAAAATGATTTGCATTTTTGAAAGATCTGAACCGAGGGGTGCAATATCGTCCGCATACTCAATGTCTGTGAGGGAACATCCCGGGAGCATTCCGACCCCCGAAGTTTCAGAGGCAGGCAGAGAAATTTCAAGCAGCATATCAATAACAAAGTTGGAGAGGAATGATGAGAGAGGGCAGTCTTTTATTACACCACCGGACGTGTGGAATTCAGGCGAAAGCTTGCCGCATTGTCGCACGCGTCACAGGAGTTCGCATACAGAGCCCTCATAAGGGATATACATTTGGAAGGGACACCTTTGATCGCCAAACAGTGCCAAAGCTTATGACGTTCGATGGAGCCAGATCAAGGAAAACGAACAATGTGGGACGTCTGAAGGAGTGGAGGTTTTCAAGAACTTGTCTCAAGCTAAATATATGGTCGGTGCATCCTCGGCCAGGGCGAAACCCAGCTTGATTCTCACGAACCTGTCTCCGGACAATCGACCAACCTGCGCAAAATAACACCAGAGATCACCTTAGATGCGACGGATAGCAGGCTGATGCCATGTTAATTTTCGCAGGATGTTCTTGCGCCCTTTTTGAAGATTGGGATGACGGTCATGGAGCTCCATTCTACTGGTATTCTGTTTTGGTTCCAAATATGCGTTATGGTTGTCAGACTGTTCACCAAGACCTTACCACCTTTGAAGAGTACGGGGTGTAGACCATCCGCGTCAGGTGTCTTGTCACGCTTGACGATTGATATCTCACGCTGTATTTCTGCTGTTGTCGATGTTACATTCAGGTTCGCTGGGTTTTTCCAGGTGTTGAGTTGAAGGAGACTAGCTGAACTGTCCTTTGAAGTGTTCAGTCCATTGCTCAAGACGATGATTGAGGGAGTGAATTGCTGTTCTGTCTTTTTCGCATATCGATCCGCTGACGCTTGTCTTCTTTTGGTCGGTTGATCGAATCAGCTGAAACAGGGCGCGGCTTTTGCCCGCAGCGAAAGCCTTCTCCATCTCCTGGGCCTGTCTGTCATTCTTCAAGCTCCTGATTATCCGGTGTTTGAGGGATCTGCGTGCGCCATCACAGTCGCTAGTTGCTGGTGTGGCTTTTCTGGCAGCAATAAGATCTAATCTCGACGATGTCCACTTTCATTTAGTCGAGTCAGATGGCCTCGACAAACAGTTCTGAAAGCTGAGAGCATAGCTTCTTTAACTCGCCTCCATTCAACCTCCAAGCATTCTTCGTCATCCGCATGTCTGTGCGTTTCCAGTATCTTTCTAGCCAGATCAGCTCGATACTCTTTAGCTACTGAAACTTGTCGAAGTTGATGAACGGAGCTGCTCTCTTTCGGCACGCGTAGTGTTGGCGAAAAGCGTGCTAAGCGGGCCCACACGATGGCGTGATCAGAGTCAAGTTGCGTACCCCAGAAGGAACGACAATCCTTAACTGAGGCTCTCCATCGGTAACTGATAGCCATATGGTCCAATTGAGTCCACGACTGTCTTGTGGTAGGTGGCCTCCAAGTAACTCGGTGTGAGCGTTTGTGTTGGAAGTTCGTACTGGCCAGGAACAGACGATGATCTGCACACAACTGAAGAAGCCGCTCCCCATTATCCGTACGCTCAGCATCGACTCCAAATCTACCATCTAACTGTGCTTCTTCCTGAATTAGTCGTCCAACTTGGGCATTCATATCACCCGCAATGAATACTATATCCATCCTTCTTGCCGACCAAAGCAGTCGTGTCAGATCTTGATAAAACTCATCCTTCTCAGTCTCAGAACTGATATCTGTTGGGGCGTATGCTGATACGACAACAAACACCGTTTACCGCATCGACCTGCGTTAATCTTAATTGAGCCAGACAACCGCACAGCACAAAGACGACTGTTTACTGGGATCCAGTCCAGTAAGGCGCTTTCAGCCTTGGGGCTGAGTGCAACTCCCACACCGTAGATACCACGAGCCATTGCGTCAGGATCACCGGATGCCCGAAGAGTGAAATGTGGAACATCTGGGCTCGTCCTAAGCGGCTTGAGGAGCACGACCGAAGTGGGGTCTTGTATGCGTGTTTCGGAGACACAACATACATCGATAGAGAGGGAAAGCAAGGTTTCAGCAAGGGATGCCTGTTGCCCAATTTGACATAGAGTACGGACATTAAAGGCTGCAACGTGGATCAGATCTTTTGAAGTTAGTAGGTGATTATTTTGGTTTATTTTTCTGGGCGATGGTTGAGACACGGAACAGTGGCTAGGGTTTAGCAGATGGGTTGATTGCACTGCACTGTACGACGGGTTGGGATGGAGAGAGGGGGAAGGCCGATGAGCGAAGAGCTGCAAGGGTAAATGATACTTCCCGGTTGCCCAGGCCGAAGAAGGGGGTTTAGTTGAGGCCTTTGATTCAAAAGTCTGACCCACAAGGCAGTGGGAGGATGTAGGGTTTTGTTCGGGGACCCTGCCCCTAGCCTCTGACTCAAGAGTCTGGACCGCGAGACAGCGGTTGCTAGGGTTTTCTTGGGGGACCCTTCCCGGAGCCATTGACTCAATAGACTGACCTACTTGGCTGTAGGGAGCCGGCCTGGCCCGGGGGCGCAGAGAGTAGGGCATTAGTGTCTCACTCCTGATGCGGCTGCGCACAGCAGGTGCCTTTTGAGCTGCACCAGACTCTTTGGTTCTGAAAGTATTTCGGCAGTAATAAATGATGTGCCGGCGGTCACGGTCAACCGTTGGGCGGTTGGAGTGTGCGGTTTCTTGGGTCGAACTTTTCTGACCCGTCCTTCCTCGGGGAAAGGTGGCATCGCTGCTTTCATAAGTATTGATATACTGGTCGCCTGGGGGAAACGCCTTACTGCCTTGACACTCCTGTCGCAGAGGATAGTACGACCTTACCTCCAGACCGCCTCGTAATACGATTTCTCGCAGTACGTGGGCTCGCTGTTCTTCGTCGGTCCGCTCCCGGTTGGCCTTCCTGGCATGTTTGAACCTTTAAGAACTAAGTTCCAACTAGTATAGTTCGCAGGATCGTTGCAACACAGAAGCCCAACCACCACGTCAAGGTGACAGCTTTAGGTAGGGGGGTGGTGGCTGCGTCTGGGGACCACCCGTATGAACGTGGGTTTAACATTCATTCCCCATTTACCTGCTTTGTTAATATGTCTACGTGCTTGCTGATATCGATAGGGCGAAGGTCGATCAACTATCGAATGCACCTATTGGGCCGTTCCTTCTGGAGTCCAGGCAAACCAACCAGTTACAGTTTTTACATTCCTTTGCCTTCTACACCATATTCGATGTTCATGTTGTTATTGAATCCCTTCCACAGCTGATGCGGATACCTGTCGTCACACCACACTGTACCACTTATCCACCCGAAGCAGCCACGAGTTCTTTATTTCACTGCTTGTACCCTAATCTACCTATCTTAATGATTCCAGAACTAGTTTCCATCATGCTTTTTCACTTTGTCACTTTTTGGGGATATTCCATCATCTTGCCGAAAGCTAGCCCAATTACTCCCCATTTTAAAGTACAGGTCCATCTCAGGCCCTAATAATTACCGTGAATCACCGAACACGTAGCAAAATATGTTCACAGTGTGACCTTCAACCTTTCACGACGTCCCTGTGGGGGTCTCTGTGACTCGTTTTGTTGAATTGAGCGTCGTTTGTCTAAATATGGATGTGGGTCCTTGACCGGCTGACCATCCTTCCCCTGCTGTTTGTTTATGGAGTCTATGTCTAGCGTATGCCTGTCCGCGAGGATGCACGGTCAGGGCTTTTTGACACGAGTTTCACTTTTCTACTTTCTCCTCTTTACTATGAAAGTTTACTTATGGTGGTTTGGTAGTTAGGCCACGACATTTGATACTAACACGCTGTTGTCCACATTGATGGTGTTACCGCTCGACCGATCCGCTGTTATTGTTGGAATCTTGTTAGTTTACTTCATCGATTTGCTGAGCCTCTGGTATCAAGCTTATATCATGCTGCCATTGAACAACGAGCTGATGGCGTGTGGAAGAAGAGTTCAAGCAAATAACGCAGCACATCTGTCTAGCAAAGTCTAGGCTTAAGTATACTGCCATGTTTGCTGAATTGCTTATGAGGCGAAATGCATGTTTGGATACCAGTAAACTTATGACGCCTCATCCCTTTGCCGAAATTTTGTATATATAGCTATTTGGGGATTTATTAAGTCCAACTGAAAAGCACCGTCTTTACTTGGAAAAGAAATAGACCGGCAGTAGGCTTTGATACTGAACTGCCATTAGGCGTAGAGAAGAATGGAAAGAAAGGACGGATGGGAACTCATTCCGAAAAAAACGTATGTAAAGAGCAGCGTGTGTACACCTTCCAAGACTATTGGAATAAACACTATGAGCAAGACGCAGTCAGCCACCCAGCCTTCTTTGCGAAGCCCGCATAACACAAGCCCGGTACATAGTGATTAACTACCCGAAGGTAGGCATTTCGGATAAGAAGTGACAGCAAGTCCGCCACTTGGATCGGTTATGTATCACGTCCTGTAGGGTTTTCAATCAACAGCTTAGAGAATCACCTTTACTCCACACAGGAGGACGTGAAGAGCCAACAGCGTTCAACTTGACAATAGTTGTTTTCGTTTGACGTTGTCATATACCGTCGGTTCGGGAACCTGGAGTTATACCAGCACCAGCGCAATCCGCTGCAGCAGCTACAGAGTCGTCCGAATTTCACAGGCTGTAGCGCCCGTACAACGAAAGTGCTGTAAGTCCGATCGCAGTATTTGGATCGTACGTTCGAATTTTTGAAACGCACAAATACCTATCGAAAAGTTGCCGAGACCACGCACTATAGCAGCTTTGTAGCCGAATCGTTTAAGGTTTAGCACATCAGGGGCTGTGATAAAAACAGGAGAAACTGACACGAAGCGACAGGTGTTCGCAGTGGTCTGCCATCAGTTACTACATTTGGTGCAAGAATGGCATGCCTATAAATTGAACGTACGGGAGAGTGACCATTTAATGGGATAGGAAGGACCTTAGGAAAGTACACCGAAAAATGATGCCTCAGCAGTATTCTGTTTTCCCATATCCGCTCTGCTTTCTGCAGGAAGTAAGGTGACATGTCTGGTGACACCATGCAAGGGCTGATTTGGCATAAGACTATCGATGATTGCGCAGTTGATGTGTGTGCTCCGGCTCTGGCTATTGCCAGGTCGGCCAAGCCCAAAGACAAAATGATAATTAAGGTCATCGATCAGTTTTTGAGCCAAAAGCTTGACTGCAATGCAGTGGCAGACGGATAATATCGTAGCACCCAAACTTTTAAAGAACGAATCGCGAATCAAACTGGGGGGGGGCAGGAGACTGTTAATCTGAGATTTACCCATTAACCAACCTGTTATTGGAGTCCAGTCTCTTCGTGACAGATGTGAAATTTGACTTGCCTATTCTTAGAATGTAATCTAAAGTTATTGTTCACCAAATATTCCCATTGAAATGGTTTTGAATTGTTATCAAACTCACGTTGTACTTGAAATGTCCTGGCTGTGTTCATCAAACGAGAATGTTCTTGATACAGGTATATTTTTATCCTTGACTATGCTTTTTGTTTTCAGAATCCAGTCGACGGAGTAAGTTGAGTATATTTTTGACTATTCTTCTTAATGACATGGTGAGTAAGCCTGGTCGCTAACACCTCATTTTCCTCTACCTTCCCTCGATCGGTTCACGGGATGTCGTTACTCAGTGGGTGAGTTCCTGTGCCTACACCACCGGCTACCTTTCTTGTTTCATTATTTACACAAAGTGCAGTTAACCTTCATGAAGCCTACTTTAGTCATAAACTACTTTCCAGAAGACATCACCTCGCAGGACAGGCCGTTTTTGATTGGTTACTTGATATCCGGAGACGGACAGCTTATACATTCCAAAATCGAATTGATACACTGTCCATCTTTTTTCACCATAACTTCATTTTTGGCGGATGGAAGCCTACTTTCGGTCGGCAAGTGATGAGTCCCATCGGAAATAGAAGTTACAGTTCACAGGAATTTCATTTGTCGATTGGTCTAACTACACCAAAGGGGAAAATTTGTGTGACATACTTCTAGCTCTCTTCCATGAGACTTTCCCGTCAGTAGAGATTTTAATATATCCAGCTATTTCATCTCAAAAACTTATACATTATCTTGCGACACTTTTAATGAGTTCATAGATGATATTTTCCTCACTGTTGTTTGAGAGCCGCCCCAAACTCCGCCCCGGGGTCACTGTGCAATCATTATCCTAGCACTTGACTGAATAGCGAATGAGGCTTCTTTGACACTCTTACGGAACGAAATAGGGATAGTCCTTGATGATGCGAGAGTAGGAAACCATTGCATCATCTTGTTCAAATGTCTCGCCATCCTGTCTACTAGTGGCACAGAGAGACAATTTTCATCATTCCGACGTTTAGATTTAGGACTCAGTTCTGTCAATTTCTCAGCACTGTCCATTTGCTGAATTTCCCAGCTGAAGAGATAGCTAACGACCATTCTAGATGGGATCTGGTTCCTTTCTTACAGCTGTCACATCTGCACTACTTCCTAGTTTTGTCGCTGACTTCAGGTTTCAGAAGACAGTCCAGTATGAGCGGTATTGATTACGAGACTACGTGATTCAGAGTTACTTATTTTTCCAGTACATCAGAGTTGTTGCCTCTGTGCGGTTTTTCGAGCATGTTCTGCCGCACTCCCGGTGGCTCTCCCAAATTTAATGTGACCGTAATTGAATCGGGAGCCTTCTCAACATGGAAAACGAGCGAATTAGCACTACCGAAAGATTAGTAAGGCTCTGAGTCTTGCGCATGGACGCCGGAACACGTAACATTTCCATTCTGCTATGGGTTGACAGGATGGTTGGATATTCGAACAGGATAACACAGGGGTTACCGACTTTCACATCGTCAAGGACTGTCTCTAACTTTGTCCCTGAACTGAAGGACCCAAAAACCTGATCAAAATGATCTCAAATCCCTCCCCCAACCCCTCGACCGTAGGATTTAGGCAACTGCAATAAACGGTAAGACATTCAGCACCCACCTAGTGTGCCAATCAGAACGAATCTTGCTGAATGGTTCTTCATTTGCCCTGAAACTCGGCCAACATGGTAACCTAGTAAATTGGTTTGAGGAAGCTTTTGTGCCAAAAGCAAGACGTTATCCATCTATAGACCCACTGATTGTTTACCAAATCATTGCGAAACAATACTGAGTGACTAGTTATCTGCTTAGAAGAAGGCCCGAGCGATCTGTTCGGAAGGTGTTGGTATTTTTCTCTCGTATATGACCACTGCACTATAATTCCAAAGGTATCACGAGAACGGTCACGTCTTTCACATGAGCATATCTGTGCAGTCAGTTGAATATGGCGATCTCTCCTGATTTGTTTGCTTATGAACTTTTACAACAACGAAGAAACCTGGGGAAGCATCATACCGAAATTGCATTGAACGTTGGCAATTCGTGAATGAAAATGCATTGTTACTGCAATACTATGTTGCTATTAGCCTGTTTATCATTGATCAGCTGATTAGTCTGTTGTTTTCAAACCAAGACCCAAGGGACGACATCGATAATTCGTGATCATATCTTATGTGGGGGGTCGTATCTTTTGATCACGGTGGCTTTAATTGATGTCGATGCTGACCTTTAACTTAACGGTGTATTAAATCTGGGACCGCGTTAACCCGTGGCTTAAAGTACAGCCGTCTTTGAAGTTGTAAATATGTGTGTATTTGCTTTTTCTTCTGTTTCTAATAACCGTTTTCCGCTTTTGGAATAATTTCTGCTTCGTTCTGAAAACTGTTGTCATGTTTGCCAAAGGACCGCTGAGCTCAGATGTTCCAACTACCTTACACAGTTCAGCCATTTCGTTTATGCTATATTCTTGCGTACCATATTTCCAAGAAGGCACTGAGGTTAAAATTCTCATGCGACTGTCTCCTGCCTGTTCGTTATGGTGAATGTTTCAGACGGCGCTTCACTATGCCAGCAAGTATTCAAGTGCTCAGTGCATGCGGTTGTTGGTGGATCAATACAAGGCGAATGTGAATGCCCGCAGTCGGGTGAGTTTCGAAATCCTTATCTGTGTTAAAGTTCCACTTCGTTGTGATTGCACTGAAGGACGGTTCGCATGCATATGACTGCGTGCACACGTTTCTTTATAATTACCGTGTATGTCTTCTTCGTGCTTACCGTGGCGTTCCGGGGTTATTGTGCCTTTATTCACCTTTGCTAATCACTTTCTCAACCATGCCCACCAGAGCCGATGTAAAACCCAATTTTTTCCACCAACAAAATTCTAAGTTGGTCCTGTCTCTACCACTTTGCCCTGCGCTCAAGTAGTCCGTTTTGTAGATCTGATTCGGGACCTAATCGTCCCAAACGGCTGTGATTTCAACCAAACAATGCAGTGCTATCCTCCATTTCACAATGGTCTCGCATTATTTTTCACGTTAAGTTCTTAGTAAACTTCATTAGATCGCCGTCTTCAGCGTGCCACCTCTCCGAAGTCTCAGCCTGCCTATTTGTATTTGTGCCTTTCCCACCAGTCAGCTTGGGTGTATTTTGTCGCGCATCTGTCTATAGCCTGTTGAGAATGTGTCAACATCTGAGGCAGCTCCACTATGTGCCATTTTCTGTTCATCAAAAATATTAAGTGACGCCTGCCGGCTTTCGGATTTGAAGGAATTTTCAGCAATCTACTTCATCTGTTTATCACGATAAACGGTGTGTTACTGCACTCAACCCTCTCATTATCGCTTCTGTGAATGAACAACAGCACGATGGGGTTCCGATCGTTCCAGACTTTCAAAGACTGTTTGTTGAACTCACCTGACTTCGGTGCTCTAGGCACACAAGCACCTACTGACCAAGCTCTAGCACACACTCCACCGCTACCGGGACTAAGTGTGTTTGCTGCCTGGCCACGAAGTCGGTCGATATTAGCATATTGATTTGAATATATAAGTAGCTCTGTCAACGCGCTATCCGTTTATCCACGCTCAGAGCTTATCGTCTATTCAGAGGTCCTTCCTTCCATAGTGTGAACCGTTTCATGTGCCTCTTGCCAATTTTTGCGAAGCGAAGTCAATCTCCATGCAGCTATGCACGCTCGGATTGGACCGGCATGTTGAATAAGAACAAGTTTTCCATATATTAATAGCATCAATCGATATAACCACTATAAAAACCTAGCGTCGAGCCCGGGCATAGTAGTAGGCGAAGATTACGGTTGCAATGCGAAATTGTAACATTACCCAGGCAGTATGCGGATTTTTTAAATGTTTTCACATCAGGATAAAAATGTGTGTGTACTCAACTGGAATAGGCTGCACGGTGCTCAAAAATAACCTACACTTTAGGTCGTTTGACTGGTCACCAACTTCTTCGCAAACTTCAGTTTCGGTTGGGCTGTAATTGCATGGCGCAAAGCCTGAACGAATCGTCTGAAATCATAATTTACGACCGTAGGTATCGCAATTTGAATGATTCTCACGTGAAGCGGTTCGAATCTTCTACTTGAGATTCTGCCTTTCCATTTTTGAAATGCGAAGTAGAGTTGATTTTGCTATTTCTTGTTCCTGTTGTCCAACATGCCTTCCGTCACAAGTTTGATCTCTATCTGCATAATCCAGCTGTTTGGGCAATCTCCAGATTACGATGTTTATAGTTCGACCCTCTCTACCATCGCCCAGCCTAAAGTGCGCCAAGACCAAACCCTGTATGAAACATGCACTTGTTCCACTTGTGCACCATACTCCAGCTCGAATCACTTTTTCACAGGTAGCGTTACAGCCGGAACTTACTCGTGCCCAGGATTAAGCTGACTATCGTTCGACGTGTTTCATTTTGGCATTTATCCACTTCACGTAGCTCTGCCGAAATAGTGTGACATTTTTCACCGCTCAGACATCTGTTCAATTTGTTCCATTTCATTTCTTTTATCCCATCAAACTGAAATGGTTCACGATCATCCCGCAACACATTTTCGCAGAACGTAAGTTTTCAATGTTTCTGTTAACAACTCCAATCTATGTGGAGTCACATTCGCTGATTTCCTCACACACATGAGTTTCACTTCGTGCATTGAGCGTTCGCTGGTTTGTTAAGTTTTCTATGGGCTCGAGGTAGCTCATTGGCTAAGGCACACACTTACGAACCAGATGGTCCATGGTTCGAACTCAACCCAGTCCTCTCGACTGCTCCTGTCTAGGCCTTGGCAGCCTGGCAGTATCCCAACACTTGTGCATCCTTCGGGTGGCATGACCGGGACGCACGGAAAGGAAAAACTGAACGGTTATTATTCTATCACTTTTGTGTTTTATGAACTAGTTTTCTACAGTACAGTGATGCTTCTTTGAAAGGTACTTTGTAGCTGTATTCAGTCCTGCCTGGCTAAAACTTATCACTCGCCCCAGAGAGTTGGAAAACTAAAACAAACTACCTTTGAAATCTTAGTGAGCTGAGGTATCCTATTATCCTTTTTGCATATGTGCCGTTATTCTTTATCTTGTAGGACTTCTGGGTAGGGTGCTTCTCGGATAACGGAGAGATATTGTTCATTACGCCGCTATGGTTTCCGATGAGTCACTCAGGAGAGCCTTTGATCTGCCATAAGAGCAGTTACTTCTTTTCATCTGAATTCCCTGATGAATCTTAATGATTTAGTGCAGTCGTTACATAACTAGTACAGGAGTACAGCCGATTGTTTGAAAGCGACGGGTGAGCTGATAATATTGCACTACAATTTGCGAGTCAGCTAAGTGTTCGCTTGTAATCTCACCCCCTTGTATTACTAATCGAATGGAACCCGCTTTACATTTGTCAGCTAATCTCTCTAGCATCGATGCCAGTGACTCTTGACTTTTATTCTATGCTCGCCTCGTAACCACCAATCGTTGTACCTGATCGTTTGTGATTGATCAGGCGATTGACTCGATTCAAGTCTCGTGAGTGCTGTTATGCAAAAATACTGACACAACCAACGTGGTGGACAACACATTAGTGTGTAAAATGGGACTTTGTTCAATAAACGCGAGCGCAGTGATTCTAGCAGCCAACTGTTTGCTGGTAGCTTAGAACTTCGAATCTGACTAAGCTGTTTTACGTTTATTTTGATATGCTAGTTACTGTTATCCAGCCACTCTGGAACGCTTGAATACCACTAGCAGCCAAGCCACGGTGTTTTAATTCCGCAGTATCAAAAACGCCCCCACTATCCGCCATTCGGATGTACGCAGTGTGAGTGAAATTTTATCCTCTCCATGTGAGAGTAGAGCTAGCAATTTTAGGAAAGTTCCGGAAGCTATGTTACCTCAGCAACTCGTAGGAATAAATTATGTTCTCAGTTCTATCTCAACCTTGTCCTAATCACATGCGCGGTTATTTGATTTTTGTGTTACTCGCAAGTAGCTTGAAACAAGGTTCTTGTTCTTTGCAGGGACAGACACCGCTGCATGTTGCTGTCGTATTTTCCCAGCCAGTCGCAATCCGCTTGCTAGTCGAAGAATTCAGTAAGTTGCTACTTTTGGAATACTATCTATCCGTCATAAGTCCATATATGTAAGAACAATTTTCAGTTTGTGTATACTAGGTTGGTGATCATCATAAATGACGACCAACCTAGTAAACCAGCGTCTTTCTTCAGGTTCGAATGCAAGTTGTTGCACCGTACTGAAATAAGACGTTTTCGGAGAGACTTAGTGTTTCATCCTGCCGCGATAGAGTTCGGCGACTCCTCACCTGTCATCAGTAAATTTGGGCCTTTGTCTGACCGAAGTACTATGACAAAGTCAGTGCATGAGAAACTCGTACACCTAAATTAAAATATCAACTACTTGTTTCGAGCGTTCTCTTTTCCGATTGACAACTATTACTGGTATGTGGTGTAGACAACGATACGGGCACAGGGCAGTTAAAGAACCGACAATGAGGCCTTTTTTATTTACAATAAAATCCCTCTCCAGTCCCAGGTTACGTGAACCGGTGTAAAGCCGTCACTCCGAAAAAGTGAACTCTTTGGAAGATGCTGTGGCCCGGCATGGTGTCCATTTAAAATTAGGCACGCCTAGGTTCAAATTTTTCTACAATAATAATTTTGGAGAGGGAATAGTGTAGTGGATGAGAGGTCAAAGTTATCAATGCTGCTGCTACCAGATAGCTAGAACCTCTTCTGTAGGGGCAATTCGAAGAATTTGGCGGGACCGAACAGAAGTGGCCACTGCGGAAGGAGAGTCCAAGTAGTGGGTCTTGACCACATCTTTGTTGTCTGAGAACAAGCAACGTGCGGGCGTTATACGGCGTTATCCTTTAGAGTTTGTTATGGGTCTGGATTAGTTGAGCAGCTCTCTTGACCTAATGCTCCTGTTGTTTGGTCCACACCAAAGTGAGGATGCATTGGACTTGGGTATCACTTTTACTGAGGCTTATGTTTTCGGCTAATGGAGGTTTGATCTGCTGATGATGCATGTTACCACCACTCTACAACTACAATTTTTCACAAGTTATCGCGCTACATAATCGAAAAATCCTGACTGGTGGCTCACTCGCTTGACACTCCCTGGACAGTAACAATGTGTGAATTCCAGCAAACAAATCGTATCACTCAAAATGCGAACACTCCTTCACGTGTGTCCAGAGTGAGCCGGTGGAGTCCGAACTTCAAGTCCCATCGCGACCAAAAATATATATTGTTGCTGGATTCTAATTGGAATCGGGTCCAACGCTTCCGTTTGGTTGTGGATCAGGCACATTCGCTTCAAGGTGCACATCTGACCTCAAATTTAGGTGCGAAATAAAGCACCGGTTGTCATGTAAAGAGGCGGTATAAACACCACTCTCAGTGTTAATATTCGCTGCCTACTCCACGTGGCTATCTTCACATTTTCGCGATATTGTCTCATCAATAGCTTCGGATCCTCGGCCTGAATATCGATTCGCTGTTATGAAACATGTTCACTTTCGCATGAAACAAGCCTGCCTTGTTTCCCAAACGATCTACATAGGCCACCCAATCACCGGAACTCAAATAGAGGTTGGCCGCATTTTACCAAGATTTGATTCAATTGTTGATTGGCATGCCTTGCGTCGACTCTTGGCTGAAGACCTGCTTTGGATGACAGAGATGGTCGACCTTTAATTTACAGTCCCTAGAGCTTGTGCCTTAATCGATCGTTTCAATTCAGTTGCTAAAAACGTACCAACCCGCTGCCACAACTCGTTACTGGTGCACTCTAAAATATGTTACCGTCGATTACACCAGAACGTCGTTTCGTTAGACCATCCACTGAGTTGAGTTCAAATTCGAAAGCATTTGGTTAGCATCAGGCAACGTGTAACACAACAGACAACACTGGCAGATGGGCATCGATCCGCGTAAAAAATTGAGTACCTTGTCTAACAGTTCCCACCTTTCAGTCTGGGCCAACGTTACCTAAGTGGTTGCGTGGTCACCAGTCAGTAACAGTAATCTTGCAACCAGTTCCTGATTAGATTGTGTAACTGGTTGCTACCCCCTACCATCCTTTTTTTACGACAGCCATTCCAAGAGTGCAATCGTCTCCCTCCGTAGAGACCACTCGAATAACTGTAGTCTATTGTGGAAGAAAAAAACCATTGGCGACAGACACAAGTTATTAACCAAAAGTTATTCTCTTCCGGGCACAAATTTCTCAGGAAGCAACAACTGTAATTTTACTTGGTTGTGGCGATCGCTATTCAACGCTGTCTGTGATGATGACGAGGTTGCTGTCTTCAGTCTTTTTCATTATACCTACTTAGTATAGATAAAGGTGAACCTCATACTGATTTCATTCAGCAGAGCAAGGGCATTGGGAATCTGCTCCGTTCATACCGATTCGCTAAGTAAGCATGGGAGTCATGCTCCCGTAAACTGAAATGATCCCGTGCTTTAGCACACTGACATACTCCGCTCAACTTCATAATGTGCTTTCTTGTCTATTTTGATTCCGTAAAACTTTTTAGAAGCCGATTCGGCCATCATGGATTTTTCCGGTCGTTTCCCAGTATCGTATCTCAAAGAAGAGCATCGGTCGGAATTCGAAAGTAAGTTAACTGGTCTCACTTGATACATTGAACTTTATCATTCTCCCAGACATCAGATAGATCATTTCCATGAACTTTAATTTTTCATATATACAGTTGACTAACGGAGGTATCTTATTCTGAGCTGAATGTTCGTCGGAGAAACGTTGATCTTTGTAGATGTAACACAATCTCGGGAAAGATGGCAATGGATCTACTGGCAGAAAAAGTACTTCACGACACGCTGCAGTGGAGTAGCTGTAGTGCACCTGCTAAGGTACAGATGTTCCAGCATCCCCATTCCTTTGTTCACCAACGAAAAGGAGTGGAAAGAAGGGAGGAAGGGTTGATGGTGATGGTGATGTGCATGGCTACGCATTGAGTGTGCTTCTGTTTAGGCGGTGAGCAAATTAGAAGTAGCCAGGCAATCGTACAGTGTGTGCGTGGACCTTATTGCAGTGCGACAGTGGTCTATGAATTTGCACCTAGTGGTGCCCACGTAGATTCCATAAGTCCGCAGGGTTTCTTAACAAGATGGCCATTGCACAGAAGTCTGACCACACAATCCCTTGGTCCTCTAGGTGAGAGTTGGAACAGGTACGGCAGCCGACTATGGCGACGATCGCTGCCCAGGGGTCGGGTGATGAAAGAGATGTCAATCTAATTCCAATTGTAGCAAAAAACTTAGCATTGTTTCTTTTCTGTCGTCTTCTGGCGACATACGGTGTCTTGACTCAAGAACAGGGATCGAGATCAGATCAGGTAGAGGTTGACTTGAACATAGCTGTCACTCGAAGGAGTACACAGCTATGCTCTGCTGGTTATTTCACAGATGTTCGCATACCTGTGTATATCTTGCTGCGTAGTAGGGCTCCCCAAAAGCCGTCTTGAGTAGATTGGTGTCCGACAAGAACGCGCACATTCGCCCTGATTGTTTACCCTTGTCACTGATGCCATGATAATGCAAATACATGAATGTCTCGAAAACGTTTGCGTTCACACCGTTTCCATTGGAAGCCTTCTCGACCCAGGATACACGAACAAAACTATTTTAACGGAATGCACTCATTTGTCTACCAATTTGATCTTGACGGGAGACTCCCCTGGAACCCAGCTGAATCTTCCGTTTATGATATTCTTAAGCAACTGAATGTGCTGCACTAGGCCGCCTCATAATTCAGTTGGTACGGTATTCGGGATATCGCGATGCACTGTATAGACGTAATACACTACTCATAAGGTTGCTGAAAACTCTTCGACAGCCCACGACCGGTTTCACTCTTCTTGAGGCTCATCAGGTAGGTGCAGTCCCCGAGTTTCCGTCAGCCTTATGTTCTACTTGAACCCAAATTGCACGAAATTAGGGAAATACACCGATTTGCATGCTAATTCGGTTTTGCGGGAGACTCACCTGGAACCCAGCTGAATCTCTCGTTTATGATGTTTTCAGCGACCTTATGAGTAGTGTATTACATCTGAAACTTAATTTCCGGAAGGTTAGAGGAAGTGTAAACATCTTGAGGAAAGCTAGCCAGTCATTTCAGCTTCTGGTTTGCGCTTCACACCGACAAATGTAGTCTTCCTCCGTAACAGGCTCCTGGCACTGCCCTTGCAATTCAGAAGGAGACACTATACGTTATGCAACATTATTTTCTTGTGCAGGCGTCTCGGGGATTGAGGATCACAAATAGGGGGCTACAGTACTGCCGACTTTCTTTCAGGATAGCGCATCTTGGCGGCAAGGCAGCTATCAGGCGTTTTCAAGCCTTCTAGAATTGATGTTCCAGAACGTTAGGTCCAGTTGGCAACGAACAGATGCAACTTTTCTGTTGCGTAACATTTGGACGCGGTCGTCGGTCCCTTCTGCAGACATATACCACAATACAAGGGGTATTAACGAACTGCTGAACGAAGTCAAAAGCACTAGGCTTGGTCCTGGGTCTTCTGAGGCTATCGGTCTGTGCAATTTGCGACTCCGTATAATGATAAAACGCGTGCAACGCACACGTGATGACGACTTACGCAGTGTTCTAAACGCGTGTTGGAACTATTCGGGTAAGCGGAAATTGCTTACTTTCGAAAGCAATACAGTAAAATTATATCAAATATGGTACAATCAAGAGCGAACCGCGGACATCGTCGGTCAGTTAATTACAAACAAAAGTTCACTGATACCTACCGGTCTTTTTCAAGTCAGTCTGGAAAACTTGTGTGGACTCCTGATCACGGTTAGAGGTTTCGAACAAATTGCTTTAGCTTAGGCAAACCAGCATTGTGAATGCGATTGGCCACAGCCGCGGTCATACTTAATTACTCCATTTCCTCTCCCATTAGAGTCCAGCAGCAGCGCATATCCTCGACCCTACTGTGCTTTGAACTCCGCTCATCTGAGGTGCGAGACGAGGGCTCTGAATCACGTCTGAACAGGCAACTATGTTCACTCTTTGACAATGTGTACAGTTTTCCGGACCCCTCAAGTGATGGCCCATGAACCCAGTCGTGTTGTTCGATACTTCCCCTCTGGAGTCAGACAAGTTTAGGCTGGACACCGGCGCCCTGGAGGGACAGTGTATCACGATCCTGATCAAAGTTTTCGAATGGGAGTCTTTCTGTCTTTCTGGGAGTCATTCTGTCGATCAACCTTATCAGGGGCGAGGACAAAATTGTGGTCAGTCGCAGACAACGTGCCACATTATCAAGTTAGACGCTGGCACCTGAGTCTTATAAAAAGGCCACAAACCACTTGGAGCACAAAATAGCAAAAGCAAACTAGCAACCGGTCCACAAAATGCGCATATTACTGCGTGCACACTTCATCCACTCTGGTCACTCGACTAATTTATGGACTTACTGGAGAATGTAACCTACGCTAGCATGCATGTGAGGAACGAATATCGCTTCGTAAAGGTGAGCTCGCGCTGCCGCAAACAACCTAATTGAATAAGATGAAAAGATATACCAGTGTTTCGGTTCTAGGTAGGCGAGTCGATGTAAGAAATAAACACGAAAAATGGAGTGAAGTTTAAACCAATCAGCAAGTACGTGATTAAACTTCATTGTATGGAAAACATGTTTCGAAACTCAGTGAGTGAGAGGAGTACGCAGATGTGCATTTGCGTGCTACGGTGTGTTAGTTTTTTTCCCCCGGTACTTTCAGTACACCTCACATCATAGCCTATAGGGAACAGATGTTCTTCGGTACCGGCGCTTTCTCGATGAATCTGTGTTACACCTGGTCATTATCTGGAAACAGGACATTTGAAAGGCGGTCAGAATGCAGCTTCGAATATGTTGCAAATCGTTAGAGTGGCAGTTTTCCGCCTAACCATCGCTCCAATTTATTAGTGTATTTGCATCCAACTTCGGTAGTGATCCGGTGGAGAAGATGTTGGCTAGTTGTGACTTATCCCGGTAGTAGCACTAACTGAAACTCATCCTCATACCGGCCGACAAAGGACTTGTGTACCTCGGTCAATTGGAAGACGTTTAGAATCGATTAAGAGACCATCGTTGCAGGAAGTTTTGGTAAATGTATCGATTATGAAATGAAGACTTCTGTACCGCCTTAGTGGGTAGCTATTCTGACATCGGAAGAACGGAGTTTTTCCTTTAAGAAGGTTGGGGCAACTTGGAACATCCTTGATCCTGGCGAAATTCCCGGAATACAACAATTTCATGTTTGTGTTTTGTAACCGTGCTTAGGTGTCCAGTGTTTCAACCGCTGTTGACCGGCCAGTCCGATTTCGATTTCAACCACTATAGAACAGTAAAGCATGAAATGGCATATTTAAAAAAAATCAGTATAGCCTGGTATAATACGGTCACGTACAGTACAAAAATTTACAGTATAGCTTAGTAAAATTTAAAAACCCTATTAACGTATATCGTGACCCCAGAAAAACACATGAGAAGGATAGTATGTGAATCGACCATAAAATTTCAATGTAAACTGTTTTTTTAGCGAAATACACTCATTTACAAACAAATTTGGTTTTGAGAGAGACTCACCTGGAACCCAGCAAAATCTCTCGTTTAGAAACACCATAAACGAGAGATTTAGCTGGGTTCCAGGTGAGTCTCTTGAAAAGCCAAATTTGTTTGCAAATGAGTGTATTTCGCTAATTCCGTGCAATTTGGTTTCAAGTAGAACATAAGGTTGACGGAAACTCGAGGACTGCGCCAACCTGATGAGCCCCAAGAAGGGTGAAACCGGTCGTGGGCTATCGAAGAATTTCCAGCAACCTTATGAGTAGTGTATTACGTCTGAACTGTTTTTTTTACCCAAAACTTCACTTTTGCGAAAATGTTTTCAGTGCGAACATCCTTGACACAGAAATCAGCATCCAGCCTTTTGAGTGATTCGACAAGGTGATTTGTTGCTGCATTCCTATCACTACTGCGCTGGGGTTGTGTTACCTAATTTTGAGGGTTGAAGATTTATGGTACAAATTCATCATCATCAACAACACAACACCATTGTTCAACGCTTATGCTTTGCTGCCGTACGACCATAGTTTATTTGAAGAAAAGAATGCAAGTTGATAAGAAAAGTACTCAGTGTTAGCCTACCACAATCATTTTGAGATGCCTACACCTTCAGATGCTCTGGATACAAACTTTGACAATGACATCGATTAGCAGTCATATCTTGTAGTGTCTCCAACCATGCACACAACAATGCATCCTGGAGGACGAGTCGCACCGACAGTACCCAAAATTTTTTGTGCTCTGCCAGATCAAAGCTGATCATCCCTCTGTTTGCGCCAGTCTGAATTGGGCACGGAAAACAGCACTCTTCGGCAAACAGTGGTTGGGCGTGCGCACTATGTAACTTAATTACTGCAGCTTTTGCTGCTGAGTACATTCTTCGATTGAAGTTCCCGTTACACAACAGAACACCCATTTTCTAATTGTTTCGTTGCGGATTCGTTGGCACCAGCCTTTACCAGCTTGGGTTCTCAGACAACGGCTATCGAAGACCTGAAGAAGTTTCAGCTCGACTGGTCGCAGGTCGTACGGTAGCCTGATACGTACGTACCTTGAGATCCAGAGATATGCCATTTTTTCGCCATAGGTGTCAAATTGGCAAACCCGATTTGTGCATCTGTCATACTACAATCGGAACTTATACATTTTCTGGCTGTGATTACTGCAATCAAAACGGTACAAATTAGCGCAAATTTAACCAAATATGAGACTAAGGTTTAAACAAACCATCATTACTGTGTGATGCAAGTAGTGGAGGCAGTTTTATAGAATCCTCCCAACCAGACATTTCTGTGGATTAGAAAAGATACTCGTGAAAGTGAGCAACTGTTACAGGGGGCCTGTCCTGTTCCATGTCATGCCCAGGACAAACAGTCCTACTTACCCAGCATGGCCCAACGGCCTCCGCTATCCCAACTTTCATCCCGCGGGATATCACCGCGCAGTCTACAGAAACCTTGTACGACCGTCTACTCTGAACCCCCAGAGTTTAGTTATTGGTGTTTCTTTCGACGGTTACAATAACGCGCCAGTCGGTGAAAATTAGGTTGGCTGGGAAAAGTGTCAACTGACATTTCTGTTTTTTTTTACAGGGGGTTTCCTAACATTGAAACCCACGGTATGGACAGAGATACACTGGCACCAAACCCTGTAGTGATGTGAATGTATGGAAGGCTGAAGATTTGGATTCTCGTCATGACTATTCGGTGGATTATAGGATTTCGTTAACTTTATCTGACGTGACCAGAGGGTTCTCTAAACTTCGATGGAAAGATGCCTACTGACAAAATTTTCCAATATAATTTCTGTGGTTTGGTTTAAAAGGTGATCAGAGAACAAACCTTTAACCTGAGAAAAGTTTTGCTTAGTCTCATTTGGGAATTGCCTGAAGTCCTTCATTGTAGGTCCCTATACTAAAACAGATGAGCAGATGTTTCCCTTCACAAGCCGTTGTCAATTCATAAATGAAACTAATTTAATTCGATATTTTTAAACTTCCTACCATGGAAAACGAGTAAATCCTTAGTAGATTTGTATTTCTCCTGAACGCCTTAAGTACGTGTATTGATACACATGCCGACACCTGATGCGAAAATAACCTATTGCTCGACACAAATGCTTTTTACGTAGCTGTTTTGTGTATCCTTTCCATTTTATACTTATCTTATTGATCGTATCCTTGGAAACGAACCAAAGGGGGCACTTGACGTAGCAACAACACGCCTGTTCTTACCTTACTCAGCTGTCGTATTTCTCAGACCAGAGTTTTACGCACTCTTCGGTGTCTGATTTTTCTCCCATTATCTGCCTCGTCAGCCCTGCTAACAGTCCGGTACCTTTCCCAGCTCTCCCATGCTTCTTCATGCTTCTTCAACCACAGACGCTTATATTGATTTCCCACCTATTTTTATCAATATACGTTTCTTTTCAGTTTCGCCTTTCATTCAGTCCCTCGATCTGTGTGTGTTTGCATAACCATGAGTTGCTATTTGTATGTAGCTATGTCCATCCCAAAGGACTGGCATGGTTGGCTGGCTTAATTTTGTTGTGGTTTGAGTTAGGGGTTCAAAATCGATGTACCTGGGGTTGATTTTCCTCCGCAAATGGTCTAATTTATTCGTTGGTTAATGATAAATGAAATGTGTGTTTTAACGTCATGGCCATACACCCTCTCTTGGGGCTCGTTCAATGCGTATTACTGCCGCACACAGGAGGGGAGTATTCATCTCCGTTCGTGTCAGCTTTGATTAACTCAACGCTCAGAACCTGTAAATTCATTGTGATTTATAGCCCCGAGGGTCATTGAACACTTTCTGATCTATCGAGTATCCGTTGTTAAATTCCTTAAGAAAATAAGTGAATATTCCGTCTTTACACGCCTCTTTTCGCATTTTGTTTACAAGGCAAGACCAAAATGTCTCTTTGAGTTAATCAGCTTTAGTATCCAGAATTAGTTGAGAGACAACTTCAGCTCGACTTCCAGCTTAGTTTTTTTCATCTTGCCACTCAACTCTAGGCTCTGATTATTTAAGTTATAGCGTGCTCAGGATAGTGTCACTCTGAGGATTACGTGTGGCAGGTTTAACCGCGATACATACTGTCGGTGCGAATCCGCCATTACTAACATGTTTTCCCATGCAAAGTCTCATTCTTATGCTTAAAATGCAATGACTTTGACGCAGGCGCTTTCTAGCAACACCCGAAGGCTGTTTGGTGTACTTCTGTTGGTACGGTTGTTTGGCCTATCATACATCACGGGGTTGGTGACTAAAATGTCGCCTTCGGTGCATAATTGTTTTAAACTCCTAGATAACACAGATTGGGATATTGCCGCATTCCCAGGCCCTGTACACGTGTAGATTCGAGCCAGGAACCTTCCAGTTAGAAGATTGGATCTTAGTTTTTTTTATCTCGGTGACTTGTCTGGTCTATATAGTTTCAGGTATCTTGATCCCTTTTATCGAAGGACACACACTGCTGTGCAGTTAATCCGTCATAGCTCATTTAGTTCCCAGCCTTTTATGTGTCGTGGCTTTTTTTCTACCAATCGGTCTGCAATCCATCGCAATTCCGGTTAATCAATCATCTGGGTAATTTGCCGCTTGATGTAGTTAGTCGTGAGCCCAAGATGGCTCAGAGGTTAAGGCGCGAAATTAGTAGTCGGAAGGTCCGTAGTTCGAACCTCGCTGTGCGGTGGTTTGTGTACTTCGGTAGCCCCCGGAACTGTACGAGAGGATAACATGCTTAGCCTTTTCTATTCGGTTTTCCAGCTGAAAAGGATTAGGTAAACAGCCCCGTTTGGCCTTCTGTCGGACTTTCTGTGACTACATGTGCTAATCTACTAACCTTTTTCCGACCTCTGCTGCCCTGTGTTTAAGCATTTGAACCGTCCATTGACTGAGTGCTCTAATTTTTTCCTTGTCCAGACTTGGACGCCTCTTCAGTATTTCACTTGTCATACAAGCATGAAATTAGTCTCATGTCTCATTGATCGTCGCATAATGACAAGGCCGGGGAGCCTTATTCGCTGCTTACAACAGGGACCGATAAATGAAACTGCCACTGCTGGCACCTTCATTGGTTTACTTTGCATCTCTTCCCACTCCTGTCCGTTAGTCACCCTTCCAGCACCAGGCACTGCTTCTACTGCTTTGATGTCCGCGGTGACGGTATTGTTGAGAATGATACCGTGACAAACTTTATATTTCTGTAGGCTCAACAATTTACCACTAGCTTCTATTTCCGAAAGATTCGATCCATCACTTTCATCTTCCCACTTCCTAATACTTTCGGTTCATGCTCCTCGCCGGAATACTTCCGCACCTGTTGCAGTTCCAGCTGTTATTGCCGCTTTCATAGTTCCATTGTAAAACGTATCCGCCCTTCTGTTTCGTCAAGACAAGATCTACGTATGAAATTCCAGCTTCTCCTCTTGAAGCTATCTCGAAATGTCACGTTGCTAATAAATTACAACAAGCATGTTTTTGTTGCGCTCGGATATACCAACTGACGTTGCCGTGAAACTCATGGATGCGACTCACAACTTTAGAAACTCAGCGTGGACGGATTCATCTGATTGATATTCTCATCTATACAGGGTTATTTTACTGAACATTGAGGGATTTGGCTTTCCTTTACCTCTGAATTCCACGCACGTGATTAGGAGCATTCCTGCAAACGCGAGTGTAGAGGAGATTCCTTCATAATTGACCGATTTCATTTTTTCTCAAAGCTTTATTTTCAGTCGAACTTAGCACTCCGTGCGCACGGTTGATTTTTGTATCCCTGATGGTTTCTTCTGGAAACGTAATCCCAAAAAGAAGAACCCTCATTGCTATTCTGATACGCTGACTCCCTAATCGTCACCAAAGTCAGCTTGCTTCGCAGATAACTTATCGGAAATTCGTTCGAAAGCAGGTTTAAACGCGGCTTATAATCGGGTGCTCAATAATAGTGGACGTTTCCTCACGTTCCCCAAATGTAACTTTATGACGTAGTCCACGAACGTTAATCCTCGATGTGGTTTGATGTTTTACGGTTAACCCCTTAATGTCAGCTTAGCACGTCCGTCACTAGAGCCTCGAAGAAATGTTGATTATTTCTTTAGGACAACACGTCAGCAATTTTTACAAACACTGAACTCGTAGGCATTCAGTCGCCTTTCTCACCTTGAAGTGTATCCTTATTTTTACTGTAGACTGTAATGTTGATTGATGCACCAGTGACAACTGAACAATGGGGTTCCGATAAAGGTGTTAGTTTCAACCGTTACTGATGTGTTTATGCTGATTCCATCGTCGTTGCCTTTAGGCTGTACCGTACGGTCTGTCCCCTCTGTTCTACTTAAATCATCTTTAAAATTGCATATATCATTGATTGGTTGGTTGCTCTACTCTACTAAAAGATCTGCGTGAATCCTGACTCTCTATGGAGGAAGATATAAGTTAAGGCGAAATACTTGGTCGTTCTGGGGAATATCGAGCGGTCATTGGTAGTCATATCGTCGAACGCGTCGTGATTTGAGGAAAGTTGAGTAGTCTGGCTACTGTGAACTGGTGATCAATCTAGAAAACGAGCGTTTTCCAGTGTTTACTCACACTTCAAGGTGTTTGATTAACCAGGGGATATTTCATTCTTTGCCTTTTTCACGACTCGATCTTACGGTATCACTATAGAGGCAGCATGTGATGAGGCCTGATGATAAAAAACTAGGCAACATCCTGGCAGTTCTCATTTAAGGATTGAATGTCAGTAACATGGTGAGTTAACCTTATGTTTTTTGCCCTTTACGCTTTATTGAGGCTGAAATCGCATTCGAAGAATCTTCGGCCTCCTGCATCTTGAGGAACACTGTACGTACTCCATCCTTGCTTTTTAGCCCTAGCAGTCAACCACATTTCAAGTGCTTGCGTACTCATTGGGACTTTCACTTCTATTTTTTCAACAGCAGATCGGTTTTTTTCGTCCGTGATCCGTGTTTATGCTCCCTTAGGAGCATAGACTGGAGCATCTGCTCCAGTCTTGAACGTCCTATACCATTGGTTCAGAAGCAGTAGGTGTGATGAAGCATGCTGGTCTACTACCGCTCTGCTATTTTATTATTTCTTTCCAGAACTCCTAACGGCTGGTCGTTTGGCTCGCATTCGTGATGCATGTAAGTCACAGCACAATAGGTTTGATATCGTTATCTTCGACAGAATCTTCCTTATATGTGTTCGTTCTCTTTGGGGATTGGTCATTGTAGTTCTCGATGATGGATGTTTATGCTTCATGATCTGGTTACCTACTTCACGTATCGTTACGTAACCCGATAGTCTTTCCCACTGGTGCGGCGCTGACACCTTTCCACCCCTTCTTGGCGTGCATGAGTTACGTATCAGGTTATACATCTGCACTTCATGTATACAACCCGCGTTGAACACAGTATCTTCGACTTAGCTTGAATTC
The DNA here is from genome assembly GCA_004794785.1 of Opisthorchis felineus. Lineage (NCBI taxonomy): Eukaryota > Metazoa > Platyhelminthes > Trematoda > Opisthorchiida > Opisthorchiidae > Opisthorchis > Opisthorchis felineus. The sequence continues at coordinate 140,695 of SJOL01005684.1, forward strand.
CATTCCTAACCTAGTTCCCCTCTTACACGTGGCCTTGATGTTGCGTTGTTCACGCCTGATGCCCAGTTTCAGGCCACCCGTTTGTTCGATTAGATATACCAGATCAACTCTATTGGATACAGGTTGTTTTAGACTCGTTCTAACGTGTCGACTGTATTCGACTTTGCTCGTGCAAGTGGGGCACACTCTGGAAAAGCTTAACAATGATAGGTTCTATGTAAACTATGGCTACGCCAATTTAAAGGAATATATAGCACAGCTCAATTTGTGTGTATATCAGATGACTTGCGGTGATTAGAACGCGATCCTTTCACCAGTATGTTCTCAACTGTTAACAATTACGTTAACCGTTACCGCGTTTACATCTGCGGCCAATCCAGTGAGGTTCAATGATCTGGGCTGACATCTGCTAGGCACAACAATCGGCCTCCATATGGAGTCCACCTGCAAACTTTCCACTCTTCATGTCAGCTAGGCGAGGAGACAGATGAGCTCTATTACAGTAGCCACCTTCTAGCGAGGCGATTGTACCCACGTTATCCATTGTTTTTGAGGTGTGCTTATCTGCAGTTGTGTTGCCACGTCAATCGCGGCAGTCAACATTTAACGTGCACTGGAACATGCCCCTGTACGTGAGCACACTTGTCATTGCTTATTGTGGGTACTCCCAAGACCGTAGCTTTGAACCATAGACTACTTCTCTCCAAACCTCTGTCCATTTTGTATTTACGGAACGTTATTTTATCTGCATCCACATAAGTTCATTTTTATATTTCAGTGCATATATTGCGGCCGAAAACGGAACCCACAGTTGAATGTCGAGGGGACTACACTAGTTTTCTTCACCCAAATTCTGATATAAACCTGTTCAAAGCACCTATGGTACCAAAACACAGTGGGAAGCCTCTGTGTCCTGACAGTTTGTCCAAACACTATGGATCTCTGTCGCATCGTTCCTCGACGTTACGTTCAACTACCAATCCTGTTGGAAGAGTCGGCAGGCAGGGATCTGTTCTGCTCAATATGCTCCATTCGGCTGCAAATGCGGCACACTGCGATTTATCTTCCGAACAGCGCACACATGGGACGCTGTACGCACGAACTGTTTCAGCTGGTGCTAATGATGAATCTGGCGCAAGCAAGCCAAGCGGTGCCGGTGATGCCTGTTCCCTGGACTCCTCCGCCTCGTCCGACCTTGGAAGTCTACAATCGAGCTTGGTCAACCGGGTTGTACTGGAACCCAACGACACTGCTCTCGCTACAATCCCCTATCATAAAGTGAGTGCTGGTTGTCCCCATTAATCCGGCCATCCGATTGTATTTCGGATAGGATTTACTTCGCGGTATCCACATCACTTTTATCATGTTTTTTTTTGTCTCAGAGAACCGTCACGTAACCAGGACACATACTTCTTATAAATCAACTATACCCGATATCAGGCAAGTTCCTGCAAGCTGTAACACAATGACCCGATAAACTGGCTTTTACAATGTTACTGCCGTTGTTTTTGTGCTTCAGCAGTAAAAGTTTTTTGCGCAAAAGTACGCGGAAGAACCATCGCTAAAGAGAACTTTAAATTCGACAATGACATTTAGTTCGTTGCTTATATTTGGTATATAAATGAAGGTGCTGACTGCTATGGAGTGACTGGACCTAATCGTGATGTGGTGGTTTCTGTTCCTTTCTGACACACTGACCAACTGAAAGGCAACATTCGGTTTGTTGTTCTACTTTTTCACCTAACCGCTAGCGGGATTTCAGTAGTATATGGATATGGTGGCCCGTGACAATAACGATGAAACCCACACATGGTCATGGTTTGGACCTCATTTATAAATCTATCGACCTGTCGCAGGCTCATTGGCGTGTGTCGATTTCATGCATCTTGCGCAACCACTTTGATGCTAGGGATTATGATGGCTACGAAAAATGGTTACGTGTGCCACACCACTGTTTACTGAAGAATAACATCTATTGGACTAGGACACAAAAAAACAAAGGACACAGAAGGCACCGAAGAATAATTCTGGTCACTTATGTACGGCATTATACTTGTGAACACAAGGTTAGTTTCCGGATATGGTAAACCGTGAACCCTACTTCTGAAGCTGATTTTCTGACTGGGTAATCGATGGACCAATATATACGGTCATGTTTGTGCTATTCTCCCCCGCTTTCGTTGGCAGGTCAGTGACAATCTCAAACTTTCCACAAACTTAACCGTATGTGAATTGTTATCATACTGACTGACACTGGGACATTGGGATCAATATCCCAATATTCCCTCCACTTGTGTGGTCAGTTTTAATACCTTTTGTTTAGTCTTTCATTGTTTCTAGGCTCACTTTGCAGCTGCTAATTGTTTAAATGCAGGTCAAGACATTTTACAAAATTTACAGGACCTGCAGGTCGGCGCACGTGTGTTCGTTCCCATCCCTCCCACCATACCCGGTCATTTCCAAGGAACAAATCAAAGGAATGTTGAATGGATTACTTGGCTGGTCAGACACACCAGTTTTCCTTTTTTAATATGCACCTGTTCGGATGAAATAATGATAACTATACTAGTAGTACTATTCGAGACTTAACGAATAGAACAGCTGAAAAATTCAACGCAACTGGTCGAACCTCTCAGAAAAGAATGCAGTGGCACGTTGTTAATTTCCAAAAAAAAGTTATCCCCACCTAATCCTCGTGTTCACCATGATTACTAGTAGTGCTGAGCTACAATACGGAAGAGTGATCATTGGGCGGCGTGAGGATAGAATGATTGGATACCGAGGAGGAACGATTGGGGGCATCTTTAGTAGCGTGCGGCAAATAGGGCTTGTAGACTGACAGCATCAGGCGTTGGTCGACGTGGTGTTATTAACCCACGTTTGTGTGCCATGTAGGGTATTGCCAGATACCCGAGCCTGGAGCATTGAACGTTTGTTATCCTCAGCCAGAGTTCGAATCAAATGCCTAATCGCAAGGCAACCGTGGTCGGTATATGATTACTGGAGTTTGCTGGACAAGTCGCCACTCGTGTTTCATCATCAACCTGGGGTTGTGACCCGAGGGAACTGTAACTTTTGAATTATTTTATATATGGTGAATATTTATGGTGAATCCATGGACAAGCGGATTGATCCTCAGTCCTGATGTCCAAGTCCCCAACCGTGTCAGTTCAGTTTATTTTTTCCGTACCAGTGTACAGTGGTTCCAGCTGCTACCGCTTTGTTCATCGGGGATAAGGAAACTTAGAGAATGAGAGTCACGCGTTGGGGGCGACAAGGCAACCAGTTCATTGGCATTAATTGGTTCCGGTTGTCCGGTATTGCATGGAGTGGTAAAACTACGCAGTGAAGACAATAACTTTCATGTAGGGTCGTAATTGGCTGCCTGACTCTGCCATATCTGTCAGGGTCACTAACCACTGATTTGTTTTGTCCCGGGATGCCCATCCGGAGACAGGACAGTTACCAACGTGACTGAGTTGACTGGTAAGGGCTTTCGAGCTTCATTGCCAAGTCATGGACCGACGGTCCCTGGGTCGTCTCCATCTGATATGTGGCTGGGCAAACAGGACTCCGTGAGGCAAACATTTTTGTGGCCTATAACGTACATGATCTAACCGCCGTAACCTGTGGAATGTGAACAGCTGATCTACCTAGCTTTCTAAAAACCTTCATAAACTCGAGGTTTTAACAAAACCATTTTGAGTTGCTGTCTCCGTGTTATACTAAATTTTCATCATCAGTAACTGGACAATCACCGAGGGCGAAGCCACGACTCAAAGCTGTCACAGTTTCGTTCATCACTGATTCGGGGAGGTTTGGTAGATAATGACTCAATGGAGCCCGTAGCTGATTTAATTGATGCGTAAATACATGGGTGTCAGTGGACTTTTTATTTGGGAGATCGGGAGGGGAGCCATTCATTGAAGGTAAAAGCTTGGATGTATGCTCGCGACTGGCACATTGATGACAGTGAATCTAACCATTTATGTGTCCGCTCCCGGGGTCCCCATTCAGGAAGGCGACAATGACCAGCGCAGCTGAGTTTGCTGGGTATTGCTTTCATGTTTCGCTGTCAAGTTATGGTTTGACCTCCCCT
>SJOL01005684.1:146322-163218 GCA_004794785.1 Opisthorchis felineus
TTTCGAGGTCCACCACGGCTCTCGATCTTTCCTTAGGCTCTTCACTATTTGACGTTTGACGGATTTGCGTGTGCCGTCGTACTCTTTGCCTGCTGGTATGGATTTCCTGGCATAAATCAGGGCTAGCGATCTCGACGTGTGGTCGGATCGGAGAAGTCGGGCAGACGGCAATGAATGCCGCTAACATCGCTGCTTTCACATTTCACCATGATTGATCCACGGGCTCGCTACCAGTACAGTATTGGTTTACTGGGGATGGTTGCTGAGGTATGACGATAGACCTTTGGAAATCGACTTCGTGCTTGGCATTTTGAGATGCATAACCACGCTTGGGTCTTGTATGCGTGTTTCGGAGACAGCATGTATCAATTTTAAGGGAATATAAGGTTTCAGCGAGCATTTGCCTATTATCCAATTTGACATAGATTGCAGACGTTAATGGTTCATATGTAGAAAGGATCTCATGGATTTAGCAAGGTGTTATTTTGTTTAGTGTCAATAGGCAGCGGGGAGCATGAGGAACCTCGGTCAGATAACTGACAGTCAAATGACTCAGCAACGTCTCCTTGTGTGGTGGGAGGAGGTTGGGGAGGGCCATCGGTGGACACAACTGTGCGGTCAAATGATACTTTCTGGTTGCCCACGCCGAGGAAGGGAGTTTGGCTGAGGTACCACACTTCGAGTTTTTGATTCGAAAGTCTGACCCACAAGGCAGTGGGAAAATGTAGGGTTTCGTTCGGGGATCCTGCCCATAGCCTCTGACTCGAAAGTTTGACCCGTTAGGTAGCGGGCAATAGAGTTTTCTTTGTCATCCTTGCCGGAGCCGACGACTCAATGGTCTGACCTGTTGGGCTGTAAGGGGTTGGCCTAACCCGAGGGTAAATGGAGTAAGGCATTACTATCTCACTCCTGATGCGGTTGCGCACTGCAGGTGCCTTTTGCTCAGCACTGAGCTCTTTGGTTTGGAAAGTATTTCGTCCGTATTGAATAATGCGCAGGCTGTCACGGTCAAGCGCTGGGTGATCGGAGTGTGCGTTTCTTAGGGTCGACCTTTTCTAACCAGTCCTTCTTCGGGGGAAGGCAGCATCGCTGACCCCATGAATATAAACATGCTGGTCGCCTGGGGGAGCAGCTTACTGCCTTGACACTCCTATCGCAGAGAACAGTAGGACTTTAGTTCAGCTGTAGCCTAACTTCCATGCCACCCGAAGAAAGCACGAAGGCTGGAATACTGCCAGGTTGCCCAAGGTTTGACGGGGGAAGTCGACAGGCAGAGGTCGGTTTCGAACCACGGACCTTCTGGTCAGTAAATTCGCGCTCTAACCACTGAACAATGTCGCCCCAGGGTAAAGTTGTCAGTATGACTTTACCTCCAAACCGCCTCGTAGCGCGATTACCCGTTGTACCAGGTCTCACAGCCCTTGGTCTGACTGCTCAGCTTTGGGCTTCCTAGCATGGTTGCACCTTATGGAACAAAGTTCCATCCAGTGTAGCCTGCGGGATCATTGCAACACTCAAGCCCGACCACCACGTCAAGGTGACAGTTTTGGGTCGGGATAGCGCATTATCGGCCTTGTCCTTTTGGGGACTCATTGGGTTGGGTTAGTCATCATAAGCATCGTCCTGTCAAAAAATTACTTTGATATCTTGGGTACCGTTCGTTGTAAACAAAGGATTCAGTAGATTATCCCAACAACAATATCCTGCAGATTAGAGTTTATGGGTGCATACGTCCAATTTGATGTTCAAGTTCGAAGTAGGATTAATGGAAGTTAGGAGACTAGGCGTACCTGTTGGTACCGACGTATACTGTTTCGTCAGTTTGCTGAATGAAGTTGATGCGTTCACCCTCGATCGGCGTGTTGATCTCACCCTGATGTACATAGAATCGAACTCCACCAACTACCGGTGATACAGGACATCTTATGACATGGCTTATTTCTAGACCATTGTATTGTACACGCGTCTTTCTACTATTGATTCTTAATTTTGCGAGCACACGCATCCACCGAGCAAGTGAATCTGGTGGGGTGACAGGTACTGATTTCTGTCATTGTTTTTCTAATTCCTTTGCCTTCTTATCTTTGTCTTCTAATTTAAAGCTACCGAAACACCCTCCAAGGTCTGCTGATCCGGAGACACTGGCCATTCTCCTCAGCCTGCTACCGTCCTCTCCATCCGACCAGTCGCCTAGCAAAAAGAAAAAAACCAACGGGCATAATTACCGAAAGGTTTTCAAACACCCCCGTTCGCCGTCCCCTCATTCGCTGGCACTAGATTCCGTGGATAAGTTGCCACGAAAGTCCTCTTTCTCCCACTCAGCCGAACTTGCTGAAACTGATATACGTTCTTTGTTCGGTCGCCGAATGCACGGTGTGCTGCAGCGAAAGAAATCCACAAACAGTTTGCATTCCGCCAACTCTTCTTTGGACCCAGAGATATCTGATTCTCATGTGAACTGCTCTTTGCGGACCCAATTTCGTTGTCGTTCGGTTGACTGTGGAATATTATCCAAGCCTTAACGTTAGCGAAATTATTTGGATTGCTGTTGTGTATACCTAGCTTTACGAGTCACAATATGCTTCATTCTTAGCTTCTGTCTTCCTTGTTAAAACGATCATATCATATTCCAGAACGTGGGAACACGGAAGGTGTTTTTTATAGATATCTTTTTCTGTGACTATTCACGGTTTTCATTGTTGACTGATTGCTCCCTATTGATTCATTTTACCTCATTTGAATGCAGTTTTGATTACCTATATTGTTGCTGAATACCGCTGGTTGTGGTGAGCATTCAAAACTCAACTTTGTCTCTCACACGCTTCCCCGAATATGGTGGGGGTTGACTAAATCCTACCACTTTAGTACAGGGCGACGTACTAAACATCCGTAGCATATACCGCTAATGTGTCCAGTTTAAACAGGAACCTAGAATTGCATGCATAACTTTTTGGCATATTGTCACTTTCCCTTCCTCTGTCTATTTGTTCCCTATATTACTGATCCTTTTCCGAGACAATTCTTCTGCAACTCGAAACGACCAAACTCGTTACTGTTGATTTCGTAAATCCGATAGTTAATATGAATCAAATCTTGAGTGTACGCCAGATTTGGAACAGGCGCGCGTGATTGGACATGCACACTTTTTTGAAGGAAGAATGATCTGGTGAGATACCATGTTGTCTGCATCAATCTCACTTGGGCATCACTTTCGCAATCCAAGAATTCATCCAAAACATGTTAGCGATGGATGAAAATTGCCATACTGCTGGTTGCCAACGTGACTGTCTTGTCGTAGACATCCACAATCCATGCTCATTGAACCGTTGGCAGTGTTGGAATATTGATAGCTCGGATGCATTTGCAGATGAATGGATGTGGTGACTGTTGGTCTGTTCGTTGGGCTTGGCAGTTAACTTTCAAATGTTCTGTCACCATTCGAAGAGACATCAGTGCACAATTTGGGTTGGTAGACGATGACTCAACAACCACCTGATCATTGAACTGTCTTGATCCACGGCATACCTTTCGTTGCCTGCGAAGGAGCTTTCCTCGTTCGCACTTTATTCTCCCCGCTACTCACTGTTCGTCACACAATTCTCATACATCAGCACACTTCCCGTACTCATAAGTGAATTTCATCCACGGCCATAGCCTGTTGAACTCACGGATACAAAGAGAAGCCTGGCGTAGACCGAGAAGAGTTTGTGATGCGTAATCGGTGCCATCAATTCGTATGTCACCGAACTGACTAGTTAAATAGGGGAGAACCAGTGTAGACCAGTAGTTTACAAATGCTGCACAGCTGTCTGTCTGCAGCATGAAGTCTGGTCATTGTCCTGCCTGCCCCTTTTGGGTATGTGCGTATTATCCACAACTTGGAAAAGAATCATTTGTAAATGAGGAAAGCACAAAATTGTAGTTCGCTTCCTGTAACAGCCAACGGAATGTAACGGTCCAACGGAATGACATGGTTTGCGGAACTTTTCGAAATCTGAGAATCAGACTTCCGGTTATCGCTAATCCCCCAGGGTGTAGTAATCAGCAGTAGCATTTGCATGCTGTTTCCATGTCAAGAAGTTAGATGAAGAAAATTCCTAATACGTGGGTGCATGAAAGGAGGAAATACTTAAGAGCGAAGTTTTATCGCTCAGCGTTTGAGTTTGCGCAACCATTACTGGCGGCGAGTCGTTAAAAATCACTCGATTACTTGCAGCAGTTCACATTCTAGGCCTTATTCTAATTAGTTAAGTCCACTCTATCTCCTTATGACCATGTAGGCCGTTTAAAAACACTAAAACAGACTTGAAATTCTCTAGTCTACAACGTACTCATAGTTTCTGCCAGGATAAACAATCTATGCGGATCTCCCCGTAAATCGGTAATTTTTGGCAGGATATTTATTGATTCGATCCATCCTTTTGTACAAGTCGGCCACATTCATTTACGTTTGGACATGTGAATTATAGTTGAGAAAGTCAATTTGGGATGCTCCTTACTCTGACTGTTCAGCTACCTAGTCCACACAGCAAATAATTCTTGGCCATCATTTCGACTGACACATACGGACTGGGTAGGTACAACGAAGTTCTGCGCCTTTTGAAGGTTTCTTGAAAGAACAGTGCATTATGGCTTTCTACCGGAATACGATTTGGCTTTTGTCTCTGTTTAGCTTCTGGAGGCTTGTAGCGCTGTGTAAGAAAAACGTGTCCATTATGTTGTATGGCTAGTACGTGCAGTTGCCTGACCATCTCATCTATGGCTCGGTGGTAAATGTGATTGGGTGTGTGAACTGCAATATGGAGATTGTGAAGTTAAATATGATCACTTCCACAGATCCGAAACCAGCTTGATAAAGTTGACGGGTCTGTTGCTGAAGGACTGAATTATGCGGTTACGTGTAACTTAATGTTCAGCAGTACTCTGCGTAGACAAATTGCGGGTGTTCTGTTTGTGCCTCCACTGGGTCCCTTGCTGGCGGACCTGTTTATGGCACTACTGTAGGGGAAACGCGTGTAGACATTCATTAGTGACTGAAATGGCTCTCGAGACGTAGTGGTATGTATTCCGCTACTGAATTGTGTAACGGAACGGATACCAGCTCTTGATGAGGTGAAAATTCCTGCATTTTCCAGTTGGAATTACCGATCCATCTGTCTTCCGAGCAGCAACAATGGACGTTCTGATAGATCCATAATTCGGCCTGGCTGAATCACTTTATAAGCTGAGACGACCTCAAATGCAACCAAGAGCTCATCACATATGTGAGAGCCGTGCTTGATATATGGTTCGATTGTTGGACGTATTCAACAACCAGAAACGACTCAAACTGCTTCAGGCTGCTAGAAAATCAAGATATGTATCAGGCTCAAATGGCCTCAGACTGAACGCCCCTATCTTGAGCTGGATTTTCTGTCACCCAGTTGTCGACGTAGCTTCGCCATCCGCGATGAGAATAGTCCCTTACCGACAAGCGCAGTCCTACAAAAGTACCTGGTCTCAAGGGTGGAATGCTCGGCATCTGAAGTGAACGAAATAACAATGTTGAATTGTATCCAAGGCGTAGATGGGTTTGTCCGATTCGAGAAGCGCCAGTCAAAATATCCTGGACCAGTAGGATGAGACGATTGTTCAAAAGGGCTGCTGCAGGAAGTGATTAGTATATTTCTTACGCATCGACAACTTTTACAACTTCTATTATTTTAATCATTTCATACCCCTTCTTTACACCTCATTCTTACTATGGGGTCAAAAACGAGTTAATTGCATCCTCTACCAGTAAGCCGTCATTCCTCAGTTGCTGTTGCTGAATTTCGGCTCCGTGTGTGAATTAATATTGAAAAAGCTGAGACAGGACGGTGGTAGGGAGATTTGATAATTTTCAACAGAGATTTCATCTTGTCACTGAAACCTATCCATGCCTGTTAACTGATGCCGTCCAGTATTGCTCAACAGACCTGATATTTTAAGGCTAGCGAAGTGTATTATGCACCAAATCTTGTACACCACGAATGAACTTTTCGATCATCTGTTCATCGTCGTAGTTCTACGAATTATTGTACTTAATCCATATTCTGTATGATAAATGGAACAATTTATTTTAGGAGATCTGCTACGTTCCATTGTTGACAAACTGACCACCGATGCCCTGCAGCCATAATGCGCCGCAATCGACTGTTCCCATTATCGACCAACTGCCCTATTCTCTCACCCCCATCAACCCGATTGGTTGTCTGTTAGGAGTGTGGGGCAGCCAGGTGGGCACGACAACTTTGGGACTTCCAAAGCGTAAATAACCAGCAACACACGCTCACTACACCTATAGAGAGACGACGCGCAGCAGCCTATCCGTTTGATCCTCGAAAGTAGTCATGACAACAATCTGACGTATTGAAATTATTTGATCCCGTCTATGCCCTTCTTCATTCATTTTATGCAACTGACCACCTCAGAAGAGTAGATTGATTGAGCAAATCTTTGTCGAAAGCAGTGATATTCCCATGCTAAGGTGGAAATATTTTCTGGTTATACTCACTATATTGATATTATGCAGCCTCACTTTCGGTATCAACGATCCGCAGCCACAACTAACAAGTCAACAGTTAAAGGCATCCACACATAGCTTTTACCGCCAGCAACAACAACCGCCTGATGCACGAGCTACTTATGGACCTCGTGTATCGTTGCCACGTGAAGGAATAATCCAGCAACCCTCCTACGGGACCGAACAAATCCTACAACCAGGATATCAGTACGGAGATCCTGCCCTAATGCCACCCGACCATCGAGCGAACTACCTGCCTACGGGACCGGGCATATCGAACGTTGCTGCTGCTCCTGAACGGATGTATCCAGTTCAACCAGGACCGATACAAGAAAACGTAGACGAAGTAACAGAACCCGCGAAGAATTCGTCTAAGTATTCTATCCGAGACGAGATTTTCAATATGATTACGAGCGCAAAAAATTATGAGCGTCCGCAGGAGGGCGGAAACGCAACTGTGGTCGAGGTAAATATGCGCGTCCTTGCCATATTCTCTATCGACGTACGCACCATGGACTATTATGTGGACGCATTACTCCGACAAAGTTGGAGCGCCCGCAGCCTTGCATGGGCAGAGAAACCCAAGTATAAGAACTTCACAGAGAACATTGTCTCTCCTCGGCTGAAGGAACACTTATGGTTACCTGATTTGTTTTTCCGTAATGGTAAAGATGGCTATCTTCACAAACTCACCTTACCAAACTACTTAATCCGAGTTTCCCCTACAGGTGATGTGCTTTACAGTCAAAAAATCACAATGCGCTTTTCGTGCCAGATGCACTTACAAAACTTCCCTATGGACAAACAACGCTGTGACATGAATATCGGTAGCTACGGTTACACAGTGAGTGAATTGAAATTTGTCTGGAGAGCGGAAAATCCTCTCGAACTGGCCAGCAATCTACAACTTTCTGAATTTGAAACCCCCAAAACATTTGATTTGGAAGATTGTTCCGCTAACTACTCAACCTCCACTGGACAGTATGCTTGCTTACTGGCCACGTTTCTACTGGAGCGTCAACTGGGTTCGTATCTAGCTACCACCTATGTGCCAAATATACTAATTATTATGGTTTCTTGGCTCAGTTTTTGGGTCAACGTGGATTCAGCTCCAGCACGCGTACCGCTTGGACTGCTCAGCCTCTTAGGTATTCTTACTCAGGCCATCAGTGTGTCGTCCACCCTTCCACGCGTTTCGTACATCAAAGCAATCGATATATGGATGATCTTTTCAATCATTTTCGTAATCGGCGTCTTAGTTGAATATGCCGTTGCGTTGACTGTGCTCCGTAGGAAACAAGGGGAGACATGGCACGAGGATGTACGAATGATCGTACATGAAGAATTAACCCGATGGTGTGCGGTGTGTCAGCAGCAACAACTGTCTCAGTTGCAAAATTCTCAAGGTTTGTCACGTGGACAACTGGAGTTTTGCGAAGAAATGGAGCAGTTACTGACTAGCCAACTGATTGATGACAATAAAGAAAAGTCAAAACCTCGTCGACCACCAGGTTTGGTTGAGTCGGAAATCGATAGGTACAGTCGTTTTCTATTTCCAGCCTGTTACCTTCTATATAATTGCTTCTACTGGTTGTACTACTTAGTGCTTGTTAATCGGTGACCTTTCAACTTGAACGTTCTCACAACCACCGTGATCATTCCTTTTCATCGATAACCCTATGTCGGCTTTTCAAAGTGGCCAATACGTGTTGCATTACTGTAGAAGTGATTCCACTGTAGACATTTTCTGAGTACTCGATCCTTTCATCCGAATACCTAGTCCAATGTGTGCTGCTATAAACTTATTCCCAGTTGATGACCTAGGAAACAACAGTTTTATACAAAGTAGCGCAATACACCAGTAGTATCACTTTTTGGTTGGGACGTTTTCCTTCATTTCTTCAACCATGACTCTCTTCTTAGAGTTCCTCCGTGTAGAGTAACCGGTTTGTCGGCATTTCATTACCACACAGCATTGATTACCTCATCTTCCATGTTGCATGATATTTTTGTCAAATTAATGTTAAATTGTTCTAAAATTTTCATTGCGAACGTACCATAGTTGACGGTCCTATCTGTCACTAAATAGAAAGATGAACTTTTCGATTATTACCGGAATTCTATCGTTCCGTCGTTAGCACAGTCAGACTGTCTAAAATGTCCATTTCTCTTGTTTGTTTCGCTGAACCACTTTTTTGTGGTACGACGGGTAAGGACAGTTCATGTAACCCCCTTCCCTCCCCGCGTGAAAGAGAACATCATTGGGAAACACGAATGTGACCCCCCAGGAGACGACGTTTCTTCTGAAGGACCCCACAGCGAGTGGTAGCTGAGATAGAATACTGTTGTGAACACCTGGATTAGAGGTTAGGATGTCAGCATTTCAACTCCTTGCAGCTGACTTGCAGATTAAGCGCGTTACTGCCAGTCCACCAATTTATTCTGAGTACACTACAATTATCCCGTCAGAAAAGGCAAACACTTGGATGATATGTTCAGTCTTCCCGAAGCCTCAAATAACGCTCTTGTTATGACCTTGAGACTTACTGGCCAGGTGGCACACTGGCGGCCTTTACTGGACACTTTAGAATTACTCATGCTTAGTTGCACTGTTTAGTGAATCACCTAAACAGAACACACACGGTAGGCAACATAAGATCCGATAACCTGACGTACAAGGCAAGCGTTATTCCACTGTCTAGCTACTCATTATCTCTTTAGGGGACAACACCCGATTCTGACGCTTTTTCTTTGTTTTGTATTACGCCGACATATAGCATCTGGTCAGAAAGGGGCACTGTTCAACTGACAGTTACTTCAGTACCATTCCAAAGTATCCTGGAAATAACCATGAGAGGGTATGGAATTTGCTTCGATTACACATGGCATCGCCTTACTCTTGGTCACTTGTTAATTGAATTTGATACGGTTCAAAAACCAATGTGCATGTTTTATACTATTGGCCGGGAAAGTTTTGTCCCCCAGTTCCCTCGAAGAAACATCTGCTCAAATTTTAACACCTGAAAGAACAAAATTCTCCCAATAAAATTAGGTGGACCAAGATAAAATGGATACAGAATGGGTATTTTCCTCATCGGAAGTCAGATAATTTTGCGGTATGGAATGTACACTGCTTCATCATTTTCGAGGAGAAAATACTCTACACAGTTTCAGTGGACTACGATTTTTCATAGGGTAAACCGAAATACTACAGACTGGGAAGTCAATAAATCTTTCATGTGATTTTTCGAAAGCAGCCCCTCGTCCAGAACTGCTGAAACATATCTGATGCGGTCAACACACATTGGCCTAGATTGGTTTCATTTCAGAGTGAACGGAGAATACATTGGGGGATTCCGGCATGGTAACATTGTGGACATACCTATGTGGTACAGTATTCTGGGGTGCGAAAATATAAAGTGGCTTCTGCTAACTGGCCGTTTGGTGTTAGTACACGAGCTCTATGAACGGGCTGATTAAAAAACGTAGGTACTACAGCTTTTGCGCTTCACTATCGAAACAAAATTCGTTTTGATGAACGGCGCTGGTGAAAGAAGTCCATGTACGCATCACCAAAGCACGGGCAACATTTTGCAGCTTGCATGTTGGCACCCAAAACTAATTTCACTGGAGTTCAAGGATCGTGAATCCGAGGTAACTGTAGAAGACGTTCTAATTTATGGTTGCGAAACTTAGCGCTTCTGGACCGAGGATCTTGAAAGTCTTCAAACCTTTGTTTGTCACTAGTGTTTAGTTAGGATAATCGGATTCTGAACAGGCTAGAGATCATCGACTCATTCAATTGCGACCTGCAGCTCGCGTCGCTTTGAAGTGCGACGAAGCCATTGGGATAGCTAAGTCTTCATGATTACTTACGAACGGTAAGATTTTTTAGCTTTCCTCGAAGGACGAACTCATGAACCCTCGAAGGGCTCTCTCCGAAGACAATTTGATGAGGTTGTCATAGAACAGTTTGAACTTGAACAGACGGATATAACAGATTGGATATAACGGCCATTCTTAATCGATAGGCTACTTTTATAATTTTATCTGGCCAACTAATGGAGTGATATAGTAACGTCTCTGCTGGCCTCACTTCAACTCCCACCTCTTCTATGATTCCCTATTGGTCGTAAAGGCTGTTGGTGTGGAACTCCAAGCAGTCTATCTTCCATTAATTTTCAAACAAACAGAGGCTTCTTCAACACACGGTTGTTGCGGCTTGCAATACATAGGATAGCATCTTTCAGATCCACTTATACAGCTCGGAGTAGGGAAAAGTTCGGTGATGAATGGACAGTAACGACAGCTTTCTCAACTGTCTTTCAATGAGACCCTAAACATAACGAAATGTTTGCAGTTTTGAAAGCAGTAATGGGT
Source organism: Opisthorchis felineus (assembly GCA_004794785.1). NCBI lineage: Eukaryota > Metazoa > Platyhelminthes > Trematoda > Opisthorchiida > Opisthorchiidae > Opisthorchis > Opisthorchis felineus. The sequence continues at coordinate 157,247 of SJOL01005684.1, forward strand.
TATGAAGTCATAAAGCTGAAAAATGTGACAGACGAAGGATTGGAGTTTCACTTTCGCCACGCAACCAAAATCCGTACTGCGAAGTTAACCCAAACAATTTCCCAAACTGAGGACAAGTACACAATCTAGTTTAAGCTAGGCTAATCTGCACGAACCTGAATCATTCAGCAGCGATTACTGCAAATTACGGGTGGACTCACTTCCTCTACGTTCATGTTGTGGTTAGTTTTGATGGTTTTTGTGCGCAGAATGGAATGCATAGAACAGGCATTGAAGTTTTCAAGAAAATGAAGTCCGTACATGGCTCTGACAACGTGGCGATGCGTGGGATAGCGTTATGAATGGATGAAATGCCAACTTCGTCTCTTCATTCGAGCCATCGCTTTCCACCGCACGATCACGCCAATTAGGCTAACCAAATAACTTCTTTCATCATTTTGGCTATAATACAGATTTATGCTACCAGTAGTCCAGATTATGGAGCTTCTGGTTCTGCCTGCTAATTATTCACTCCATGTTTACTCATTGCGCCCATAGTTGTATCCACAATGCTTAGCGTCCGGAATACATGAATAAATAAGTAAACCAATATAAAAGAAATATAAATCAATACACCGAGTGTTTCTTCGGTACGTTACTTTTTGATGTTTTGTTTGTGGCAAGTATCGTATACTTTATTACATTCAATGAAGAGGTATATGTGCTTGTTTGAAATGTGGTCAACATGGATATTCGGTAAAGCATAAAGTGGTACATAAAGTTCTCCGTACTCGGTAAATTTCAGTTGAAAAGTGTCCTTCGTATTACTACCTTCCGCACTTAACTTAACTGTATGTATCGCGCAGACTTCAGTGTGAGAGGCCCACCTGACTGTCACCCGAAGATTTCAACTGCTGCAACTCAGAATTCCTGCACCGAAATTTTCGAAGGAGGTTAAAGTTGCGAAATACACTCAGTTGCGAACAAATTCGGTTTTGCGAGAGACTCACTTGGAACCCAGCTGAATCTCTCGTTTGTGATGTTTCCAGGCAACTGAATGTGCTGCACCAGGCCGCCTCATGTTTTAGCTGCTACGATATTCGAGATATCAGCAACCTTATGAGTAGTGCATTACGTATATACATGTATCGTGAATCTCGAATATCGTAGCAACTAAAACATGAGGCGGCCTGGTGCAGCACATTCAGTTGCCTGGAGACATCACAAACGAGAGATTCATCTGGGTTCTAGGTGAGTCTCTCGCAAAACCAAATTTGTTTGCAAATGAGTGTATTTCGCTAGTTTCGTGCAATTTGGTTTCAAGTAGAACATTAAGTTAAAGTTGCTTTGTTACCAGACTTAAGTTTTCAAAACCAAACCAGTCGTCGATAGTTCGATGACAAATCGCACTTTAGTTTTCACACGAGGAACCTTCTTTGAAGCCACCAAAACAACAATCCCATGAGGCGTATGTTGCCGTCTACTATGTCGATTCAGTTTGACTAAGGATCGGTCACCTCTTACCGGATGATTTTCACACTCTTTTGACGCTCCGTCGGATGTTTTACTTGGTTCTATTCCTAGGTTCCACGTGCCTTTTTTCTCTGCATCAGTGTAATACCGGCCAGATATTTTTCTCAGGGATACTACGAGTAACTGAGCATCATGCTCACTGAACAGTCACCCAGAGATACCGTGACTGAAAAAGGAACCCATGCAAACAACTTTGATCCCCGTCAGTTTTTTATGTGAACGTTTGCGGTAGCCGATCACTTAACTTATACACAATGGAAATTACACTTTCATAAATTTAAGGTGGAAATACTGAGTAACTGCAGAGTTTGACTTGGCGTTTGTCCCAGATAATCTAAAACGGTCTTGAGTTTCCTAATTCAGTTGACCCGACATGTGTTGTTCTGCCAAGAGCAAAAAATCCACGATAATGGGACCGTTTTCTGACTCCGGATTGTTTACTGTTGTTTGAATCACCTTCTGAATGAATGAGGTGGCCATATGATTGATGGTGAATAGTCAGGATCCTTGCAGAGTTCTTGACAATTGCCGAGCGACAGATCTGAATTGGACCTCATGTTATGGCCAATATGTGGTCACATTCGGAACAGCTGGATCGTCTGTCCATATCTAGACTCCCTGGATGAATCTAAAGGATTGGAACATGACTTTTTTGGAGGTCTGTAAATGTCCTGAGGCAAGAATTACCGTAGTGCTAACTGCAGAATCACTGGTTCAACCCAGCACAAAACTGTTATACGTTTGGTACTCATATCGGATCACCCAGGAGAGGAAGGACGACGTATCTCGAGTGGTGAAGAAACGTTTACAAACCGATTATCAAACCCCGCGAACAAGCCGGCAACATCACTTGTGACCTTCCACTTGAGAAGCAGGTAGCACGTACTCCATTCACTGGCGATAAAGTTTGATCAAATAACGGTTGCTGAGAAAGTGTCTGCTGTGGAGCTGTTTGTAGAAAAAGGTTGGTTGCTGATAATTCCTTCTACCTAGTTTTTAGCCTTATGTTCTCCAATCCGTATGATGGTCAGGCATTTGCGAGTAGTGGGAATATTTAGAGATTCTCAGCCTCAACACAGATTGCGGGATCCCACCTGAAACCCCAGTCTTTTCACAACCTACAAACTACAAGTAATCTGTCCAGAAAGGGTAACGAATATTCTATTGTCGTGTCGCTCGGGAATTCGCCATGCGAGAAACTGTGGACGGCTTGAAATGCAGTGTGCCATAATTCGTCTACGTGCAAGTTAACCACAGGGTGACTAAGCCTCTCCTAAGCTGAAGAAGGTCCACAACAGCTCCTTAGCGACGCGGAACGACCTGATTTGGAATGTAATTCACAATTCAGTGATCTGTAGTAAGCGCATGGCGCAATTTATATATTCGGCAGCATATAATGCGCTTAATTCCACGTCGAAGCACATTGGCTTTTTTTGGGACAGATTGTACCGTTGAGTTGTTTTCAATTTGTAAATGGAGCAATTTATTGCACTTTGCGGATTTTTCTCCTGCAGTCTGTCTGAAATAGCAAACCAGCAATCTGAGTAGCGTCCCCACGAATGGATGTTAGAGGAGTCGCTGCTGTTTGGTTCGCAGGCAAAAAGGACATTTGCGGCCGTTAATTTTGCAACATGGTAGGTGAAAGGCCTGGCTGAATCAAGTATGCGCTGGTTTTTGTCGTTTGTGTTGGCGACAGAGTGGTTATTCTCTAGCAGGATGTTATTTAATCTAACGTAATGGACCAAGCCGCATGACACACCCGTGGAATTTTATTTATAAATATCTGTCAATTGGCTGCATGGTGCATCGGACCGCTGCAAAGTAAAGACTTGACCGACCTTGATGAGTCATCTCTTCTGGATTTGAAAAGAATACAGAAGTCTTGTTAACATCCGCAGACCTGTGCAGGACGGTGAAAGATGTGCAAAAACACTGACGATTAAATGTCGAAATCCAAGATGTTTAAGGAATCCTTTGGAATTTGGATTTGCTTCTGGGCCAGAAGTAGATATGGACAAAATAACTACTCGTGAATTTGGTTCAAGTGACTGAAAAGAGTACCCGGAATTTTGTAGAGGGGAAGCAAAACAGTGTTTAAGAGTGGCGCTGCATTTTCGTATCCACCCCGGAATTCGCTTTCAACTCCCATCATAATACGTAAATGTGAGAACTTCGTGTAATAATTATACTTAGCGGAATTAGATACGAACAGTCGAAGATGCTGCTTTAGAAACTTGAACAGAATGACTGGTACGAATGGCTATTCCTTGAGGTTAGTTAAATTCTCCTGAAATTGAAAAAATCGTTTTTTAGGTAAATTATAAGATTCCAGTATTTGCTTTCAAGCCGTTTATCGCCAAAATTGTCAGAAAACTTACGATCGTGCACGCAACAGAGTGATTTTTGACTGCAACATGAATACTTTCGAAAGTGAAAATGATAGAGTAGTGGAGTATATTGCATTTGAAGCCTTACGTTTGCTACCTGTTACTGACAAGGCATCAACCGGGTTGAACCGGTATGGCGAAAATATAGGTTTGTTGACCATTTATATGAAGATTTCCTTCGCGAATACGAATTAACAACTAAAGTCAGCTTGGCCATCCAGATCTCGAAAATGGAGATCGGCTGAGTAGAACTGAGGGACGTTCTTTCAGGTAGTCCGAGCTGCGGTGCGGGCGGAGGTGACCAAAGCAAATGAAATTTTGCAGCCATAAAGTGCAAAATCCGCACTCTTCTCCGGGCTGTAGTCAACACTTTCCAAGGCACAGTTAAGTTGATGAACTTCTCTGTAACTTGGTGTCATCTCTGCGAACAACTTCGACGTAAGATAAGTTGATGTATATATTCAACAACATTTTCTCTGGTCAAAGTTTCTGTAAATTTCCAACCATTAGAAGTGCTTTGAAATGTATTGTCAACGAATATTTTCAGGCAAAATCCGTTACTCAATAGAAACTTTACCCCTTGATTGTCCAAAGCTTCTTAGGACATAATAAATGTGCATGAATCACTCACTGAAGTAAACGTGAATTTTCCTTTGTACCATGGTCGAAAAACCACATACGCGGACAACTAACACACTTTGTACACAGTTCTCATTATAGAATTGATTCTAAACCCATTTACTAATAGTTATGCCGCCATGACACCTACTATTTGCAAGCTGAAATACATAATTAACTGGTTTGAAGTAGGATTTTCTTTATTTCCTTTTTGTTCATAATGCAGAGGTATATCAGCCTGCTTTGCTTGACTGCCCACGGCTTGCTCAAGTACTAAGCAAGCAGATCCGTGCTCGTGGACATTTTGTTGCGGTTATTGTAGGCGATTGTGTTCGGTTAGTTTTGAGGTCCACCGTCAGTCATGACAACGAATCAATGCAGCCCTTAAAATTGGGCAGTTTGAAACTGTGAGTAGTGTGGCCCATGGGGGAAAATAAACACTGCTAGCCTCAGAAAACATACCTGCACGCTGATCTAAATGAAACAGGAGAGTCGCAGGCTGGACGTAAAGAAAAGGAAAGATTTACCAAACTGTCCGACCTCTTATCTGCAGAGGAATTTTGACAAAATCGTAGGTTTATAAGTGGCCCAAACCTACGGGGTCTTTTGGTATTTAACTGATATGAAATTACATCAACTACTTCATTTGATTACCTAAAAAAGAATTCCTCAGGAAATATTGACGAATTTCTAAACTTTCCAAAGTTAGCTTTTCCCTTTTTGAGGGAACCTGACAAGTAAGCACACAATTCGTCCCAACTGGAGTACAAGATGCTGACCCTACGCTGTATACAGAGGAGGACAATGACATGAGCAAGAGAAGGATACTAGCTCGGTTTTTCGAGGTAAAGGCACAAACCTAGCCCCAAAATATTTGCGGGTGTCTTATTAGCTCCACTCATTCAGATTAACTACTGGAGTAACTAAGTTGCCGACGAGGAACGACATTAAGGAGGTCAAAACAGTAGAACCCAAAAAAGCAGGCTTCTTTCGACCTGTTCGTGACTTTCCGCAGGTTTCCAGGTTTATTCATGCTTATAATTCCTGGAGTGGTTTTCGGACCATCGTGTTGAGAAAATCCTGTGGTTTCCAGTAAGACATTTGGACTTCTGATAGCCTATTGCTTTCGGCCGAGGATTCTTCGGGGCTGTTTTCTAAACTATAACAGCAGTCTATACCTCAGTTTGATCAGAACACTTACGAAAGTGTGACATGCATAGCTGCAGAAACAAATGTCACATATGAACGTGACTACCATGCACAACATCTTCAGCAACGTAGTACAAAAATAAGCAGTTCGACCCTCCGCAAGAAAATGATATTAAAAGGTATTCCACAAAACTCCTCCTGATGGAAATTCCCATACTAGAAGCAGTTAAAATTTAGCTAAAACTGTATGAATTGATGAGTGTCATGGGAATTCTCTTTTGTAAATTCTTCACTGCACTCGGTTTA
>SJOL01005684.1:163228-184850 GCA_004794785.1 Opisthorchis felineus
GGCTTAGAAGAGGAATCCCTTCCACCCTCCACCTCCTGGAAGGATTGCATCATATATTAGATTAGCCCGTGTATGTTGTTTCGTTCCATGTTTGAGCATTGCTACCCGTGATTCGTTTTGCTACCTTAACGTGTTCTACAAAATGATGCCGCTGTCCTATCATGAGCTAAGTTATCGGTCAAGGAAGTTCATCTCAATCTAAATCAAGTTGACAGGTGCCAAGTGCGGGCTGAAAACGAGCATCAACAGTGACAGCAGAGGGACATTCACAGTGAAGTTCACTTGATAAGTGCGGGCTTACAGGGTCGAGTGCATTTTTCCTCTTTTGGAGTGGAAAGTTTACATGGACCTTATAAGATGTATAAGCCCATGTTTGATTTTTCAGCATTCAGGGATTTTCCTCTCTAAAGGGATAATTCCATGCTATTGAAAATGTCTCATAAACTGTATATTTTTTCTCGGGCAACTTTTATGAGGGGCACGTATTACCGACAGGTCGGGTGAAAGAATGTTCATCAATGGATATAAAGACTGATTTTCGCCTAAAATAGGCCTCCTTATAGGAACAAAAGCCTTCAAGGTCCTGGATTCCCAATCCTGGTGTTGAAGGTAGGTTTGCGCAACAATCTTGATTTGATTAGTAATCTTTTTATGCTCAAAATTTGTATCGTTTTTCTCGATGGTATGGTAAGTTACAGATGATCGCAACAACAGTTTGCCTGCTCAGCGTCCGCGCATCTCATGCTGCACCTGCGATGACATATCTCGTTCACCGAGACGTCGTGCCGACGATTTCATTTTGATCACAACAAAATCACACTGCTTTGAGGAAGTACGCAGAAACGATACGGTTTGATGTTGTATCCGGCCCATGTCACTAGACCCCCATTTTGACGTCAGGCCCACAAACCCAGTTGAACTCAATTTTGCCCTTGAAACGAATTGTTGTTTTTCCTCTAAGTTGAGTGGATGCGTCTTACCTTGTCGATCAACTTTCTGCCGGACATAATTATGTCATGGCGCGAAATTCTGGGTCCGTCCATTGGGTACGGCATTGCACTGTCAACTGTTCGAGTAGACGTGTTTTGTGGCCAGACTACGAGAATTCACTATAGTTTAGCGCTACGAATTTGATATTTGTGTTAAGTCTGCTCATTATTCTTGGCATTTAAAAGTGAACAGAGAAGGGTAAAACTGCCAAAGTTCCAGGCTCCACTACAGCGGCTTGCAGCTGACCTTCCACTGTTCAGGTAACACTCCAGGCCTTCTAAGTTTATCCCGTGGGTATTTGCACCGTTGACACTGGGACTTCTTAATTCTCGCACCTCAAGTTCAATGACCAAGCGGAAATAAGTAAATTCACTTTCCGATTAGTTGAATCTATACTCACATAATTACTCTAGATACTTTCATAAACTTAGCTATTTCCACTGGCACCTGCGGGTTTCTCCAGTTCAAAAACACAGATAGCTTGATAGCATTTTAAGTTTTGAATCCTATCACCGGATAGACTTACTTCCACCATACAACTAAGTTAATGCATACCAACAAATTAATGACAATTTTAGCACCATCTGGCTAAATTTCACCCTAACACTTTGTCCTCTTGGGCCATGTCGCTCAATTATTCCGATAAGTGATGTACGAAACGAGTGTCTGAAGTATGTATCAGTATGAACCATACAAATAACAGGTAAGTTAACTCGACAGCACCAACGGATGTCTGCAACATGAACTACTACACCTGTGAATAAGGAACTTTTGGACAGGAATAGCGGTGCAAAAGTTTAAGGGAAGCGTTTCCATGTAAAAATTGCTACTCGGCGAAATCCTTATGGGTGAAGCGCAGCAACTGAGAATTTCAGCCAAGGTGCTGTGTGCCCTTTCGGAAGAAAGCGGTATCACGAGGGAAGACGTACTGGTTGACAAGTCTAGTCACTCCAGTCGGTATACGTTTTGTATATTTGGAGTTATTTATTCAGTATCATGTTGTATTGTATGGTTGAAGCATGCAACCCAGTGTTGGTTGATAGGCCTGCAAGCTTCGACCCTATTGGTACTCATCCAGCAGGCTCGATTGTTTATATGTTTGTGTGAAAAATTCACTCAAACTCACCATCATGCAACCGCTGACCTCACTTGTCCTTACAGAAAACATTCTTCCTCACTGGTCTGGTTCAACTCGTCAGCAGGATTTCTGAAGAACACTCGCGCAGTCACTACACTTAGTCCAGTTTCTAAAGCAGGACAAAACAAACAGTGCGTCTATAAGCAGTGTGGAGAGACACAGGAATTCACCTGAAACCCGCGATCGTTCCTACCTTATTTAAAGTTTATCATGGACATGCTGTCAGAGAACTTCAACCATTTTCCCTTTGGAAACAGATCAACTCATCCGAGTTGTGCGAGGGGGCCATTCGATTCCACCTGTGCACTAGCCCAGCAAGAAACTGGTTGACTCACTCCGCATCAGTTTAGCTGCAGACGATAGCCAGTCCTGGTCGTTATTCTTTCAGATTTACACTAATTTGAATAAAGAAAAGCTGGATATTACGTTATAGCTTTCGCTGCACCATCTTACATGCTTAATCCTATCAAACCCTACATTAAATATGTGCCACGATAATTATTTTTTCTTGAGCATCTTTGACTACCCATTCTGCTGTTGCTCGTTTTTGTAGTGACATCTTCACCCTTTTTGACAAGTTTCGGAGTTTGTTTGAAGTGTCTGTAGAAAAAGACAAATCCAGACACTTTTCTTCGGTCCTGTTGGGATTGTAAAATTAGTATTTTTGCTTGGTCTGACGAACACCAGCCTGGTGGTTGAAAATGCTGTGCAGCCTCTGCCCAAAATGCCATGATCCGAGCTACTGACCATAACAAGACGAGGATGAGCAGGCCAAAACATCACACAACGTGTACTTCTACGACGTTGGTTCTCAACGTTTTTCGTGTAGCGCCCGTTCATATGGGGCCAACTGGCTAGTTACCCACCATGCTTCCGGCTACTTCGTGGCCCTTTGCTTGTGTCATACTATTAAGCCAGCTGTCGATGAAACCCAACATGTTTCCAGTCCGTTTGAAAGAAAGCTTAGGCATGAAGATGTGTTCATTTCACACTCAACTGACTTATGAATGCTCGGTGTGTCACTTATTTTTCAACCATGATTTCAAACACTGCGGTACATTCATCACATTTGTTTTTCAGCGACTGTGTCAGGCATTTAGACATGTGACTTGCTTGGTACTGCCACATGGGGCTGACTTGAAGTAGGCCTGTATAAAGCCCTAAGTGGAAGAAGAAGTAATACGCAGCTACTTGGTGCGGACAAGTTTGAGCGACCACACGGAAGTGAGTTCAGCTACTGACGGAGCACAGCATTTTCAATTTGTATGACTATATTATCCATGCGCAATCCGACTTTTGCAGTGTTATCTTTACTGGCGGTATGTCGGTGATATTTTTCGTGGTAAAATAGATCGAGCGGTTTTAACTTTCAACCCAGCCCATCCCAAAATCAACTTTGCCGGCCTTGCTTACATGCAATAGTCATGGGGCACCGTCCCAGACTATTTGTCTTAGACCTAACTGGGTAGGGTAGGACAGTGTCCTCATCGAGTATTCCAGGAAAAATTTTAATCGCATCAGGTAAAGGAAACTAAGTGCAGCTGACGTTGTTTCCATTCGCCTTTACGATCCTGATCCACGTAAGAAAAAACGAATTAATTTGAAACCCTTGGTTACGCTCACCTAACCCCGATCACCAGTTTGCACAAGTTCCCGGCCCAACACCTGATAAGGTGAAACAGGGCCATGTGACCTTTACAACCTTGACGAATCTGTCAAACAAACCCGAACTAGGTTGTTCGGCACCAATGACATTTGTTGTGGACGGCATTCTAGCTAAATTGTCGATAGTATTCTTCCCTTTCGTTCTTGATTGTCCCAAGCTTGATATAATGCTACTGTGCTGAACTTGAAAATGCATAGTTTGATGACAACTCTTCGCTCTGTTTGGCTACCACCACTCCAGAGGCTCAAACTTAGTGTTTTGAAGAAGTTCCCGCTCTGATTCTGAATGTCTGGATAAAACGAATATTTGTTTTGCTACTCTGGAAACTAAAACGTTTACATCACATGAACAAACTGCTATTACTAAATTGGATCAGCGTCTTTTCCTTGTGTTTCTTCGAGCCATTATTTTCGTCATGTTAGCGAACAGCATCTGCACAGTTCGGCGTAGTCAAATGAGATGCTAGATTTTTTTGAGCTGAGATATTTCAGTTTTATCAACCATCGTCGCTTCAGTGCGTTTGATCTTCCTGCACATTCCGCCAAATGGGTCAAGTTTTCGTCGTCCAGTCGTTGGATGATGTGACCGATTTTCACTGCACGCTAAGTTCAAACCTAATAAATTTAAATAAACAAATAAATCTATCTAAACTCAAAATGACAGTGGATCTCGTATCCACGACCCTGATATTAATAGAATTTTTATGGATGAATTTTCACTACTTCTAATCTTATCGGCACTAAGTTGATTGCACGGTTATGCATAAACTTTACTGATGTTAGAAGTTCACTCTCATACTAATGCATAGGCGCCATTTGGACAAACATCTATAAGGGTCATAGATCATCAGGACTGAGGCAAGAAATTTAGGTGACATATTTCGTGTGTCAAAGGCTCATTTAGCAGTTCCGAGGACCCATGATATACTGAAACCCTTTGGGAGTACCGATCCCAGGTTGCAAAGTGCTGGGTTAGACAAACCTATTCTTATATTTCCTTGCCTTGGAAGCGGGACAATCCTGGTGCGAAAATTGATAGATACATATGTTTCCTTCTCTCTGCGACAAGTTCACATACTTATTTATTTACTTAACTTATGATCTCAAACTGACCGCTGCTTTCTGAATCGGCGGCGGCGTTTTCCACCTGACGGTTTCTTCCATCAAGGTACGTACAAATATGTTTGATGGAGACTTCTCGCACTTTGAGATATGTGCAGTTATGAACGTTTATTATCGTATAATAGTGCCATGTTTTTTAGACAAGCCTCGTTCTGCGCCTTATTTACCATCAACTCTTTGGAGACAGAACATCCAACATCCGTACTACCGTGAAATTGCAGTTCAGTCACCACATGCAGGTTTCCCCGTTAGGCTAATAATGGCTAGTACGGGCTGTCCGACCAATTAGTTGACCAGATCCTTGGCAGAAATTCAAAAACTTGCACATCGGGTCCTTATGTCATGACTTTGCCGGGGAAGTTACTGGTTTTCATTTAGAACTAGATGACTGAGACTGTTTACCAAGACCGAACGACCGAACACACAGAGCACGGTGAGCTGTGTGTAAACGACAACAATAAACGCAAAAAACGCGATACAAAAATGTACCGAAAAGATGAGTCAGGCGAATAAAGGTGGAAAAAGCAAGTATATGAAAAAACGGCCTCTCAAAAACCGAGGAATGTTAAGTCGAAAGCCGAGCTGTACGAAGTCTGCTTCAAGTTGATGCTTCGGGACAGCCGATATGTCATAGAACACAGGGACACCTGAAGCCATTCGAAGGGTCTAAACTATGGCTGATATGAGGGTAAAGTTCCGGAAAATAAAAAAATCCGCGTCCCCTACTGATACAGTTTGAGGAACGCCTACCGGCATACGGAACCAGAGGATGTGATTACGAAATCAAACTCAACTTCTGGACTAATATCAAGGTGAAACAGATCGCGGGAAAATTCGCACTAGATTCTCCAAGCAGGAGATTAGGATAGACAGGCCAGCGGACGAAAAATATCGGGTGCTAGTCAACAATTCTTCACTGGCGGACATGCAATAGAAACAGAACAAAAATAGATACCCAAAATGTTAAAGTTTGATGTGAGGACTAAGATTTATAGAACATTGATCGATGATTAAGGCGGTGGACATAGTCAGGTGCCACAGTATGAATAGAATAGGAAGTTCATGGTTAACGAACATGTGGGAAACCGAGTTGACATGTGGAGATATGTGGTTGTTACTAGAGTCACCAGTAGGAATGACAACAGATCCGAAGTTCATGGTTCAAATCGTCCAAAATCCGTGTGAGTTCCACAACCCCTAATAGACTTTCCGTAACAGTAACTAAATCACATACGATCTGAAGTGTCGTAAATCGGAAGAACAAGGCTCAGGGACGGCCAAACACTTACCTGCGACTCATCGGTCGTAAGGTTAGGTAACTCCAACCAACCGACCAACAAAAACTCTAATCGATATTCCACAATGGTTTGGACTGCTGGTTGGAAGAAATTTCGCTGAATGGCTCTTTGTGTACCTTAAAACCCGACCAACTTGGCAACTTACTTGGCCTGACGCTTTTGTCGCTTTTGTTTCCAAAGGGATACCTTACCCAGCGTTAAATCTACCAATTGTTTTACAGTGGCTAAAATAGTGGCTTNNNNTATATATATATATATATATATATATATATATATATAATATCGAGTTGTCAAATATGTGAGCTCAAATGGAAATAACATGGCACCATTCGTCGTCAGCTAATCGATGCGCATGAAATACGCGACAAAGTGGATTTTTCCCATACCCACTACAAGCGAATGCTTACTGCAGAATGTGTGGCTTCATAGGGTTATTGAACATTTGGTCATTCGGGTGCTCAGTTGACGGAGGAAATTTGCTTTTGTTGGCCAGCTGTTGACATTAGTTAGATGTACATGCTCCCGGAATGTGAGCTCAGGTTTGGTTAAAAATACTACCGTTTTCCTCGCCCAAAACCACCACCACTACCACAGCTAGCCGGTTTCAGATACAAAGCGGACCAGTCACTGGGAGCAATGCCCTCTCGAATGGTTATCTTCCCTATCGATGTTTGCTAAGTAGGACGGCTGGCAAATCTAAAAGATATGATAATCTCACCCCTGGCACGTCGATATTATTGGATGGAAGATTCAGGGATCCATATTTAATTTTTTTGGCTTCTGGGTGGTCAGCATTGAGTTTTTCATTGGTTGTGATCTGTGCATTCCAAAGGCAAGCCACACTTCATTCAGACTGAATACATCACTTAACCTCGGGAAAACTAGATCAGGCTTTACAGCACGATTAAAATTAGACTCGTTCATCTGGACAACATTTTATATTGACATCTAGTATTAGTTAGTTGCTAATGATGAAGACTTCGTATCCCCAAAGCACGGTTACTCGTCAGCCTTATAGACAAATTCTGGGCACCAAAACACTTGTGCGTTTCCGCTGCTAAATAGCAAAAATCAGAATTGACGAAGGCAATGGTAAATGGTTCCTTGATTTGACTGTATTTGCTTTTTTTTTGCAACAGAGTGGTTAAATGGTGGTCATGCTATGGGTGAAGTAGTTATTTACTATTTAGTTATGCTTGACAATTTTCCCCACTCAAAGTACAATGGTCCTGAAACTTGAACGCCAGAAACTGGTTACATAGCCAACAATGATGGGCAAACAATGGGTATTTGTTCGCTAAGACACCACTAGAACCCTCGTTTATTCGGTGATTATTCGGTTACTCCATCATGCAACCTAAATAGAATGTGTTCGGATAATTGTATGGCAACCAGCAAATGTCACTTACATAATGAACTCCGTGGTTAAATATTCGCATTTAGATAGATGGTAGGTACTTAACCAGGGAATATCCACAAGCGGCTGTTAGACATGTCAGATAGCTATGAATTAATGGCCACCTTACACTTATATGGTGAGATTATGGTTGAGTAATCACGAAACACAGGCAGAATACACTCAGCTAACGATCAGATACACAAGATAAGATAATTACGATATTGACATTCACCCTGAAAAATGCCGAAATTGTGTTAGCTTGGTGCATTATTGGACGTTTACCACGTGAGTGTTGATATATACGTCGACCCAAGCATTTAGGTTGCAAACGTTTTGTATAAATCAAAGGGACACCATCAGTTCGCAGTTGATTGTGTACTTCTACCTTGCCTACTTGCGCTTATATGGTTATCAAGGTTCGTCCGATGTCTCATGGTGAGACTGTCTGATTGGGTGACAACATTCTCGTGGTTCGATTGGTCTGTCCGCGATTTGTACTGTTGTGGTTTACATACCTTGCGTTTTAATCGGCTCGATGGATATTCTGTTTCCCCGTAGAGTTGATTGCTCTTACGGTCGGTTAGCTGGTGAGTTGGTCATTTGGGTATCATCCGAATTGTGCTCTCGCAATTGGCCTGTTCATTGCAGTCCCTCCTTTTGAGATTGACGAAAGTATCGTTCACTAGCAAGTCCGTACTTTTAGGTGCAATCAGACAATACCATTTGCAGCATCTTATGGATTGCGGTAACTGCAAAAAATCTTGAAATGCCTTTCCCGATACATTTGGTACACTGCAACCATCCAATAATTCGATGACAGGTTTCTTGGCGCCGCCAAGGTTTGTTGCTGCACAGCAAGTTCACATTCAATGGGGTCAGTACTACATCTTATGCAATGCTCATATTCCACGGGCACTCAACAATCTGTCCTGCACTCTTAACTAGGTATTGGGTCCCACTGGTATGCTATTTTAATCCCCACATTTCTTTTAGAGAATTATTGCTCGGCATCCAGGCAGGGGACACCGTAGTTTGAACAGGACCCGTTTGCTTCTGAACGACAATAGAGGAAAAAACAAAAGCGCGGCGTCTCTGGATGGCCCCACCAGGAGATTTTCCAGTAAACAACTAAAAAATGAGGCCTAAATGCAGGCCAAATCCTGATCTGTCCAAGCAACCTCCCAGATTTTCATAAACAAAGTGGTACTTAGACACTGTTCAAGCTCATCTTCAACTTCAACACCATGGAATCTAAGGTTAACGATGAACTAAATGCAACGTCTTTCAAGCAAGCGGATACCTGGGAAAATTACACTGTATTGCTCGGAAAACCTAATACGACGATACAAATAGCTCAAATGGTAGGCAAGAAGATCGCACTTCCATACTTTCGGACGGTTGCCAAAATGACTGCATGACTTAGGACAAAACGATGCAGCAGTAATCTACAAATCTGCATGCCTCTTACAGTTCTGTCAGCGCCAATAAGATGGCTGGATTAAATGAGGAACAACAATGTCATGTACAAGATTCACTACAGATCTCCACAGCCACCCCGAGCGATAAACGAGAAGGAAGCTGACAGCACTTTTGTTGCGAACGTTCTGTTTCCAATCGAGTTGTTGTGTGTTATCGTGATACGGAGCGTAAACTTGCTTTGGTGGCTTCCAAGCAGACCTCATCAACACGAATGAGCCGTCAGAGCAAATGATCAATTTTCATCGGCCTTAGTGTAGTGGATCAATCAGAACAACGTGTGCATACCAGCTTAAGCAGGAGCGATGAAGGAAGGAGAAATTTCAGAACCGTTTTACTCCACCGAGACTGCACTGATAAACGTAATCAAATTGACCTAATCTATCAGTTACTAACAACAACAGAGCTCGAGACCTACGAAGCTCCAGACATGCAAAGCTACAATCTAAAATAAAAGACTAGGGGAAAATTTGTAAATGGTTCAAGCAGCCTGAATATAGCAAAGAAAACAATTTAACCGAAATGTAACTCAAACCAAAAATTAAAAGAAAGCGTCTGATTGACTGGTGAAACGCGGAAATGAAAAAAGGCGGAGAGAGAAAGAAGCTACTAGCCAGACAAACCGTAGAAAACTGGGCTACAAAGCAATGCAAACAGAGAACAAGGCATTCAATTCACGAAAAAAAACTGCCGAAATTGGAAGGTATCAAAATAATCGTCCAAATAATGCCTATAAAGTATCACAAATTGTGATCAAATCTGTCGCAATCTACGGCGGTTTCAGAATTGCCTATATGCAGTGACAAACTATAGGAGCAATACTATGGCATTTAAAGTGAACGGTCAGGGACCCGTTATTTCTCCGTTATTTCGGTGACTTTAGCCCCAGGGGACTCCTGCCGAACCGCCGGGCCTCAGTTGGTAAGTAGTTTTCTGAATGATAGGAGTAAGCTTTGGGTTTAATATTCTCGCTCAACCTCAAGCGAGTTGTCCTACTCACTGAGAACTGTCAAATTCTGACCCACTTAATCTCGCTAACTATATCGAGCTCAAAATGTTGACCTGATTTCCGAGAGATGTGATCTATGTTTCTTTACGACCCTTACACGAACCCATTACCTTCCTGTTGACTCCACCCTGCACTAAAGACAATGCTACAGGAACGTCCACAACAGTGCGAATCAATAGGCTTGTCCGTTTCAGCGCAGTAAGTAAGAAGTTGGAAAGGAAATGCCACGCCGAATAAAGGGTGATATTTTTTCAGCGGGCAAAATGGCAAACAAACCCATGAATTACTTCTGTAAATTTAACGACCAACCACATCTGCGCTGTCGTGCTGTAGAGGACAAACCGGTTTCATCTGGTGTTTCCATCAATTCTAGGCTGCCTAACTTCTCAGGAGCTACTGGAATGGGCCCATTCACGTTCCACCTAACATCTGTTGAAAGCGTCACAGTTAGTGAGAATCAACCCTGCTCATATTTGGTGTGAAACATCCCATCTCATTTGGGAGTCCATATTCTTAGACAGTTATTTCTACTGTCCATAAATGTTGTGTTTAAATACACTTATATTCATTTATTTACAAAATTCGATGTGCACGATGGAAGATGCACTGCCCATTAGTTCTTCCCAGACCGAATGCTAGCAGCGTGATTGTCTGCAAGAAACTGAGCAAGCAATAGTCGCTGGTATAAGATTTTACAGATTGCGACGACACCTGCTTATACATCATATACAGTTGTCTGCTTGCGACCCATATATTTTTTTCAAGATTGCCTGATCTCAGTGTTCAGCTGATTACAGCTGAATACCAAGTTAGGAAGGTTTTGGAAGTTTCATCCATTTACCTAAGTCACCACATTTTTACTGTCCAAAGGCGTCTGCTTCGTGTTTTATTTGGTGACTGCAAGTAACTTCGCTCGTGAAGGCGCATCGGAAATTTGACATACTGATTCCAATACTTCTTGACAAAACCATCGGTTTTACTGCAAAAGGGAAGCGGAGATCCTCCATGTAATCCTACGATTTTAATGAGACACCGAAGTTCAGATCGACTAGCAGCTGAGTGTGACTCGATCAAGTGGTTGTATATTTTATGTGCCCAGCTGATTCTTGGTCATCCAAACGGACTGGCAAAAGTGGCCGTTGCACCAGCCTAAGTATTGTACAGTTTCTGCTTCTCGGAGGAGAAGATTCGCACTGATGGATTTAGAGGGAGTTCGTCCACTGTACGGTCTGAAAGGCCGCGGTACTTTCGAAACTGGTTCCATTTTACGCTCGTGCTAATCTGTTACCGACTTTTTTCGCTGCTTGAGCTATTTACAGAGTTACCACGTGTCATTTGGTTGAACTTTTCACTCGAGTATAACCTGTGAGTGAAAAACTCTGTGAGGTTGCGCTCCTTCTCTGCAGTGCACCCACATATTCAAGATCATGAGCCAAAGCAGCAAAGTCCACCGAGAGATCAGCTACAAGCTTTGACCTCGGCGTCACGGACTCCAGCATCCATTGGTCAGTTTATCGCGGTAAACAAGCGTTGATAACTTTACCTTATGAGGCACCTGTATTGAACACATTCACGGTAGATTCTCCTGAAAATATGAAACTACAAGCCTCCAGCTATACTCCTTCCAAAGCAGCCGGTCTGATTGTGGACCCGGTCATCACTCGTAACACCAAGGGTTAGAGACAGAAATCCGACAGCACCGTACCGGGAAATCCCACGTTAACCGAGTTGGCCACTCTGATCGCGAACGAGCTGGGTGTCCGCGCAAACACAAACAAAAAGCAACCGCATTGCGGAATAAAAGGCGTTGTCCGCTGCGAAAAAGTGTTTATCGTGAGGGCCTCCAAAAGGGACAATCCCTGTAAGTCCCATCAAACGCACAAGCTACCCGACAGGGTCTCACAGTGACATTTTGACTGCCAAATCGTTCCCGGAAGCCCAAGATACCAAACAAAAGCGCCATGCTGCAAAGCTTCGAACAGTAGCTAGTTCGAGCGTCCAACATTTGGCATTCCACAAACTACAAGCCGCAACCCTCGAAATTTTCGACCACGAGGGGTAAGCTGCATCCCTCAAAAGCAAATTATCTGCGCAAACCAGACTTCTGGGAGGCAGCCCTCCTCCTACAGACTAAAGGCAATCATTGGGAGCAACGAGTCAGAAAGCAGATGAGTGAGCCACAGAGGCCCTTGTGGAGCCTTGGAATCAAATCCAGTGTGAAACTAATAAATCTGCTAACTTGCGTGGTGGCACGACAATCCGCAGCTCCCCAATTTTGGACGCAGCAGGAACAGTGTTGAGGTGCTTGACCATAACACACCTCATTTTTTCAACAAATTTCCCGATATTCAGTAACCGGCTGCAAATGAACAACCGTTCACAATTGCACCTACGGAAGCCGATCGGACCGACCGACTTCCTCTCGCTGTCGTCAGCCGCCGGAAGACGACCTGTTTCTCGTACGGGCCCTAGTACGTTTATCCATCAGTTTAGCTTCACGCATCTTTTGATGTTGGGTGGATATAACGCTCCAAAGGCCTCCTGTATGGGGTTCTACCGCATCGAGTCTAATAGATATTTTGCATTGACGCTGACCGAGGTAGCTCAGCAGGTTGTTTGGAAGCAGCCTGTCGTATCCAACAGGCACCGCGCAAGCCAGCTACCATTCTTACTGGATCTGATTATCGCCATCAAAGAACACTTAGTTGGTCAGATGATAACTGGAACTCCAATGGAACATAGTGACCACTGCGTTCTGACATTTGATTTCATCTGCTACTGGGCCAGAAACCCGGTATCTCAAACGTGAATTTGAAACCGCTGCCACGCAGACTTCTCTGGAATGTGCGCCTTCCTTGTCCAGCCTAGACTGTGACTAGTTCCAGCTGAAGAGATATACAAGGCCAGTATCCTACAAAATCACGAAGTTGTGTTCACGGGGCGGTGTTCGCCGCAAAAAACGGCGCGCAGTTAAACAAACCAGAAGTTATTTGACAGGATTCGCAGACTTCTGAAAATGAGGTCCCAACCATTCTCCAAAGAGATAACTAAAGGGAGCAGAATTTGAGCTAGAACTTCGTAGGATGCGAAACCCCAATAAATAAAAAAATGCTTCAACGGAATGTACAAAATCGGGCCTTACCCCTTGGAAGAAACGAACTCACCACCTTCTCCTTTAGGGAAAGAAACAGGTAACCCACGAGTGACCTAATGTTGGCATACGAAGCCTGTGGCGAACAGTGTGGAGGGCCGTACTCTGCTCCAGCGAGCTCATTACATCCAATCTTGTCAAGGTATAACTACAAACAGCCTTAAACCGAATTGGTGTTCACGGAGGAATGTGTTCATCAGCTCTTTCACAAGATGCACTACTTCAGCGCAGAGGAGCCAAATGAGGTCCATCCAAGGGTCCTTGCGAAACCGTCGTTGACATCGGCAAAACACTTCTGCCAGATGTTTCGTCGGTGGCTCGACGAAGGCCTCCTTCCCTCCACTTGAAAGGAAACTTTTCCCACGTTAATAGGCAAAACTGATGGTCACTCACTGCATGGCAGTTACAGGCATATTAGCCACAGTACCAAGCCATCCCACTTGGTAGAACGCATAATGAAGCTGGCCATCTTAAATACCCTCACTACCAACAACTTGATTTCCCCAGCACAACACAGATCCTTCCCAAGCCACTCTTGCGTGATGAATATGCGCGTATTTACAGACAGCTTTCCAAACCAAGGGACGGGGAACTTGTATCGGACGCCATAGGTTTGGACCTCCCGAACGCATTCGATCGACTTCCACATGATTTGTTGCTCCAAAAACTCGAATCTCATGGTAGTCAGGTGAAAAGTCTACGCTGGATTAGGGCCCTTCTATCAAATTAGGGAAATTTGGCCCAATATACTCTTCTTCGGCACCGGCCTCAACCAGAGTTCCTTGAGGATCTGTCCTACAACCACTCCCCTTTTTGGTATACGTCAACAACCTCTTCGATGTGCTTTCGAGTCCATATCTACCTTTTGCGGACGACCTGAATTTTTACAGTTCCGATGCCGGTGCCTTTCAGACAGCTATTGACACGGCGAATCAGTGGTTTCTGGATTGTCACCTTCCTCAGAAATATAAAAAGGGCGCCCTTATGTCGTTCCGAGGAGACTCACCAAACACTTCTTTCGTGCGTAATGGGGATGGATCAGTCGACACTACAAAGTTGGATACCTAAAAGGATTTAGCTATTGGCCCTCTTCAATCATGTCCTTCTCACTACACCAGGAAAAATCGGCTCAAAGTGCATTCGTCATTCTTCAGATGATTCGGCGTGCGTCCCTCCGCATTACTCGTGTGGCTTCGATATGTTCTATGAGATCTATGCCAGATCGCTTCTTGAAAAGGCCAACCAAGTTATCTACTTAGGGCGCAAGAAGGACATAACGCTCATCGGACTTGTCAAACGAACCACTACGAGGATGGCTGCCGGTGTGGTGTTTTGTACCTTTCTTTTACTTTCATTATAACGTTACGTATTTCATCAACTCCATAAACGTTTTTTGTTTGAATACGCAAAACCACAAAAACGTGCATTTGTACAATTTACATACAATAGAGGCGCGGTCAAATGCTCCGACTTTCTCCTCTCATTTCGTTCGCTATTACAGCGGTCATTCGCGAGCTTCATGTGCTAACTCTGGTATCAAAACATTTCAGACTGTCTTTGGAGTTTATTGTATATGAGAGCTTCCCGGACAGAAGACCCCTGGACATCCACGACCGGATTATTATTTATTCACTGACCTGGGCCAACGACGAACTATTTTAAAAAGAACAATTCTTAGTGAGTCTGTTCCATTCGACCCTTTTTATTATTGTGTACTCAATTCAGAGTAATTATATTTATTTCTTTGCCACACGCTTCCTAAAGTAGCTTTCTTTTGGGTACCCAGACCACTACAAATTTGGTGAGCCCGAGTCTTTCGAGATATTTTTTTTAACTTTCCCTTTCAAGTCGTCGTAGTTATTTTGTTTTGCCCGGTCATTATGGATGCACACTTCGATTCATCGGATTTAGTCGAGAATGCAATTAGCATCCGTTTACCAGAATATAATCCTCGCAATCCCAGGGTGTGGTTTCACCAGGTCGAAGCTGTTTTTACTACCCGACGCATCACTTCCCAAGCCACCCGTTTTTCCTATGTCGTCCAGCATCTTCCTAGTGAAGTAGCAACAGAAGTAGAAGATCTGTTGGAAGATATCCCCAAAGATAATCCCTATGACGCCCTTCGAGCGGCTATCATTAGCAGGACAGGAAAATCTGAAAGCAAGATGCTCAGGGATCTATTCACCACAGTCGAAATTGGTGACAGGTCGCCGTCACAGCTACTTCGCCACATGCGCAGTCTCCTCTGCGGCCGTAAGCTGGCGGTGGAAATCATGACCCAACTGTGGCTCGATAAACTTCCACCCTCCATGTCCCGCGTCATCAGCGCATTCGTTGATGACCACAGCCTGGAGCAGCTAGCTCACATGGCGGACAAAATCCATGAGACCTATCCCATTCATCTTGTTAGCCCCGTCTCCCACCCTGCACCCGCCACGTCCACAGCTTCCGACCCGGTACTTTCTGCCATTTCTCAACTGCAAACCCGTTTTGATACCTTGACCGATCGACTTCAACGGCTCGAAATCAACAAGCATCGACCACGTTCACGATCTCGATCGTCGTCACAATCCAGACCCTCTTGGTGCTGGTATCACCAATCGTTCGGTCCTAAAGCACGCAAATGCCAACCACCCTGCTCCTTCAGGCCGCGTCCCAACAACCCTTTAAACACCCCGGCCAGTCAGTAACGGCGACGACTGTCTGTGGCCCTCCTCGCACTAGTCGCCTATTCCACATCACCGATCGCTCAAGTGGTCTACGTTTCCTCGTAGATACGGGAGCCGAAGTTAGTGTGCTACCACATAAGAGTCCGCTTCCTGACTCCTCTTCCTGTTCGTTACAAGCCGCTAACGGTACCCGCATCGCTACATACGGCGAACGTTCCCTCACCCTTGACCTCGGATTGCGACGTGCGTTCAAGTGGATCTTCCTTTTGGCCGACGTCCAAACACCCATCCTTGGCGCGGACTTTCTCACCCACTACAACTTATCCGTCGATATGCGACACAAACGTCTCTTGGATGTGCTAACTTCCCTCTCGGTCAACGGAATCTGTACCCCAACTTCATCCACAGGTATCCGAGTTATTCTACCTGATTCTCATTTTGCTGACATACTTAGGGATTTTCCTACCCTTACTCATCCATGTCAGTACACTCAACCGGTCACACATTCCGTCGTTCATCACATCCAGACGAGAGGCCCACCTGCCCATACCAATCCCCGTCGACTTCATCCAGAAAAACTCCAGATCGCAAAACACGAGTTTGAACACATGCTCGAACTCGGCATCATCCGCACTTCGTCGAGTCACTGGTCGTCACCCCTACATATGGTACCCAAGAAATCTAAAGGTGATTGGAGACCTTGTGGAGATTACCGTTCTCTCAATAACGCCACTATCCCAGACAGGTATCCCATCCCACATATCCACGATTTCGCAAGTACCTTATGCCACACAAACATTTTTTCCAAACTCGACCTTGTACGTGCATACTACCACATACCCGTAGCCCCGGATGACATACCCAAAACAGCGGTCACAACACCGTTTGGCCTTTTCGAATTCACGCGTATGCCCTTTGGTCTTCGAAATGCAGCCCAAACGTTTCAACGTTTCATGGACGAAGTCTTACGTGGTTTACCTTTTGCGTACGCTTACCTAGACGATGTTTTAATCGCTAGCACCTCCCCAACTGAACATGCAGATCATCTCAGGGCAGTATTCCAACGTCTTGCTACCTATAACATACGTTTGAATATTGACAAATGCTTGTTTGGTGTAACCAGCTTAGATTTTCTTGGTCACCACATTGACCCAACCGGCATTTCACCTTTGCCCGATCGCATTTTGGCCCTTGAATCTTTTCCCATACCCACAACTATCACCCAACTTCGCCGTTTTATTGGAATTATCAACTATTATCGGCGATTTATCCCTCATTGTGCAGATGTCTTACAGCCACTGACCGATTTACTTGGCTCCAAAGAAAAATCTGTCACCTTGCCCCCAGCCGCCATTACTGCTTTCGAAAGAGCAAAGCAGGCAATTGCCCAAGCCACAAAACTATCTTTTCTCGATACCCACGAGAACACAACACTTATTCTGACAACCGATGCTTCAAACGCTGCTGTCGGCGCTGTACTCCATCAAGTTGTCAACAACGTCTTTCATCCATTAGCCTTTTTCTCGCAGAAGATGCAGGCTGCCCAAACGCGTTACAGTACTTTTGGTCGTGAATTACTCGCAATTTACCTTGCTATTCGCCATTTCCGGCACTTATTAGAAGGTAGATCATTTACCATTCAAACCGACCATAAGCCACTTACGTATGCTTTCAACGCCAAGCCTGATCGCTATTCACCACGCGAGATACGTCATCTGGACTATATTTCCCAATTCACTACCGACATTCGGTACACTCCAGGATCAGACAATGTCGTTGCAGACGCCCTATCTCGCCCAGACATCAACACTTTTCACTCTTCCACGCAGTTGGACCTTGCCAAACTGGCGAACCTTCAACATTGTGATCCCAAGTTTACGTCCACTCTATCCTTTCCTTCTTTTCAAGTTTCTTCAATTCCCTTACCTCTCCAGTCTGGAACCATCCTTTGTGATATGTCTACCGGCACAGCTCGCCCAATCATCCCCGAAGCTTTTCGACGAGTTGTATTTGACCACTTTCATGGACTCTCTCATCCAGGAATCAGGGCGACAAAGAAGTTGATCAGTGCACGTTTCGTGTGGCCCTACATGAATAAGGATCTAACAGCCTGGGCTAAACAGTGCATCGCCTGTCAACGCAGTAAAGTAACACGGCATACGAACTCACCTCTCGGCTCATTTGCAGTTCCTGATTCTCGATTTACGCAAGTCCATCTGGATATTGTTGGTCCACTTTCCCCATCAAACGGTTTTACTCATATTCTTACCATGATTGATCGTTTTACTCGTTGGCCAGTAGCTGTACCTATTTCGGATACTTCAGCTGAAACGGTAGCCTTTTCGTTTTTGCAGCATTGGGTGAGTAACTTTGGCATACCTTCCTCCGTTACTACCGACCGCGGTTCACAATTTCAATGTAACCTCTTCCGTGAGTTTTCTACTCTATTTGGTTTTCATCACATTTCGACAACCGCGTATCACCCCTGTTCCAACGGTCTGGTTGAACGTTTCCATCGCTACCTCAAAGCTGCATTGACTGCCCAAATGAACCCATCTTCATGGTCTTCTTCTTTACCCCTCATTTTGCTTGCTATTCGTTCCACTATTAAGGAGGATCTTCACTGTTCACCAGCCGAACTAGTATATGGTACAACTTTACGTTTACCTGGTGAACTGGTTTCCCCTTCTGGCGCAGAGCCCATTTCACCCATTACATTCGTCACCCGCCTGAAACAACACATGTCTGAACTTCGTGCGACGCCGACAAGACGATCAACACGAAAAGAGCACATCTCAACCGATCTCTCTTCTACACCATTTGTATTTGTCCGACATGACGCAACAAAGAAACCACTTCAACCTTGTTATGATGGTCCCTTCAAGGTCATCGAACGCCACTCCAAATACTTCGTTTTAGAGAGAACCGGAAAGCATGATACAGTCTCCATTGATCGTCTGAAGCCTGCCTTCATCGAAGCACCCACGACCAAATTCAGCAATCCTGCTATCCCACCAGCACCCGCACCTACTCCAGATACCCCTACCGCCAACCTAACTCCTTCCACTAGTCGTTCTGGACGACGTGTCCGTTTCCCTCAGCACTTAACTGATTACGAAACGTGAAGTGAGCAACTTTTTGATTCATTACTTTCATTATTCGAGCGTTTACCCCTTTCATGGCCAACGCTCTAGTGGGGGAGTAGTGTGGTGTTTTGTACCTTTCTTTTGCTTTCATTATAACGTTACGTATTTCATCAATTTCATAAACGATTTTTGTTTGAATACGCAAAACCACAAAAACGCGCATTTGTACAAATTACATACAATACAGGCGTGGTCGCATTCTCCGATTTTCTCTTCTCATTTCACTCGCGCTTACAGCGGTCATTCGCGAGCTTCATGTGCTAACTCTGGTTTCAAAACATTTCAGAATGTCTTCGGAGTTTATTCTATGTGAGAGCTTCCCGGAAAGAAGACCCCTGGACATCCGCAATCGGATTATTATTTATTCACTGACCTGGGCCAACGACGAACTATATTAAAGAGAACAATTCTTGGTGAGTTTGTTCCATTCGACCCTTTTTATTATTGTGTACTCAATTCCGAGTGATTATATTTGGTACTTTGCTACACACTCCTCCTAAAGTAGCTTTTTTGGTACCCAGGCCACTATACCGGTCTCAGCTCTGCTGATTATGATACGCGTCTCGACGTGCCCGCATCCCTTCTTAGTGAGTATCGTGACTCCTGATTGGGCCCGATACCTAATTATACCTTGTGGGATCAAGGCATAGCCGACGAGTTTTAACCATTGGCCCAGCCAGTACACGGTCAGGGCACGGTAAAAAGGTTTTCAAGCTCAGCGCACACAATTTTCATTGAACAACAGGGTTTCTAATTTCGTTTCGTTGGTGTGTGTAATGAACTTCCCCCCGACGGTTGTTCACGCTGCATCTAGAGCCCAGTCGAAAACACTATTGGGTGATTTTATGAGAGTCCTCTAGCCGGCAAGGTTATTTTAAAGCGCTGAAAACCTCAAGAGCAGTGCAACACCTCTTTTTGCCTGTGCCTTCCAGATGGATGGAACAAGTACGCACCCAACCTGAAAAGCTTGGATGGGAGCCTTGATCCTGTCTATTAATCCGGGAATCTCTGAATCCCACCAGCCTTAAGGCTGTTAAGGACCGACCGGTGAAGTGAGCAGATAATTTACCTTTCGGCATTCTACCAGTTAAAAGAACGATGTATGCTGATACGTCAAAGTAAGCTTCTGGATTTCCGAAAATTGGTCTTTACAGAAGCCTTTTAAAGTCATCGCACCCTAGAGAGAGACGAAGGGTAAACGGTGATTTATTTTATAATTTCGGATGCTAATCGATAGATGTAGCTTCACGTTTGCTTCATAGGTAACTGTCGATTTGACAAAAGCTCCTACCTGTTTAAACCATTGTAAGACAGCTCAGAGGCTGACGGGGGTTGATTTTCTTACCGACACGAGAAAAGGAGTGGGCTGTTCTCCAGTTAGTTCCAGGGTGCGTACGTCGAAGTATGCCTGATGAACTGGGCGCCGGTGATTTTGAAGTCCGCATGATCGTGGCGGCCTGGTAGATGTTGCGGATAACGGCAGTGGGCAAAAAACGTATCCGGTTGTCTTGAAGAAAGTGTCTACGGTGACTTCACTAGCAGCTTGGAAGGAAGCTTAGAGGAAGGAATACGCGGAGGCCATAAAAGGGGGTGTCAACAGTAGCTTGTTTTTGGCAACCTGCCCTGTTTTATGTAACAAGTGAGGCGACCCGACCAATAGCACACGCAAAGACCGATATGAAATGAGATTATTTGCAATTGTGCAATTCATGTTCGTACGTGCGCCGAGACATGGTCAGGTCGCCCATACCTGGACAAGAGGAAGAAGGAGGACTTCTAACAGAGCCTTTGGCCCAAAAATCTAACGAGAGTCCAGAGATACTTGACGTAACGTTTCTAAATCAGTCAGTATTTTTATGGAGGAGGCCAACATTCGCGTCCCAAAATTGAGGACCAGGTTTTGTATTGGTAGGGCTTCTACCCATTGACCAAACTGGCACGTGGGGCTCAATGAGTTTCATGCGCATAGTTTTCAGCATGGCCCAGTGGGTTATGAAGATGCGCGAGCCGTTACATTACGGTGAGGTCTTTGTGACGGGCATACGCATGGTAGGGACCGTTGGTCTGATATGCCCTGGTGCTAAACGAGGTGGAGTTTTCAATGTCGTGAAGAAATTATCCGACAGGGTTTTCTCTATAATGAGGAGCCAGATTTAGAAGGCACCTCCGTTTTTGTTTTTTTTTAGCTTGGAGTGATTTCATCTGGGGTAGTTCCCCGCTGCATGTCACTTAGCAGGGCCATTAGCGGCTTGTGCCCCTCGTGAGAATTTCTCGGAGGTGAATAAGCGATGAGATGGTCTCTTTGCAAATGTTTTGGGTAGGAAACCTATACGACTGTTGTCCCATTTGTGGGTTGTGTCACTAGATCTGCAACTCCAGAATAACTGTTTACTCGGCCTAACGCAGCACGGTTTTATAAATTAAAATCTTTATCCAGATTATTGATGGAACTTGGTCGCATGAAGAGCACACTGGACAAGAGAGGAAAAACTTATGTAAGCTAGCCCGCCTTCCTAAAATATTCAGTTGCGTCGAAAATCATTTTTCGTTTCAAAACCG